>JAQIXL010000110.1:0-54100 GCA_034700245.1 Poikilolaimus oxycercus
GTACCACTATGAATGTACGAAAAAATCGCGTTTTGTGCGAAAAATGTACGAAATTTTGTACGAAAAATGTACGGCCATCCGACCTGGGACTGCCCGTAACTCTTTATTCATTGCAAAGCCTTTCTCTTTCCTAAATCGTGTTCTTAGAGTTCCTCCTTGAGAAAGTGAGAGGCGACTCCGGGCACGGGAAGGCTTCCCTCTGGCAGAACCAGCTTGGCCGCCGGCTCGCTAGCTCGTCCCTCGGTCCGCAAGAGCTGGTCCTCTTGGCCGAGAGTGGAGGCCATCGACTCTTCATATCGAGGAAGAAGCACTAGAGACTTCTCTTTGAGAGGAGAAGAAGACTGACCGTGAGGCTCTCCCGGCTTCATCAAGGTCTTTGTTACCCAATTCCAGACATCGTCCTTCGTGCTATCTTTGTGGACATCATGAAGGAAGAGCGCGCCCTGAACTGTCTCTTGACTTCTCTAGACTCGCCTTCTCAGTATCCAAAAGGATGACGACAGGAAGGAGCGAGCGACGAATCTTCCATTTCCTTAGAAGCTTCTGGCCGAATTCACTCATTGTACTGAAGATTGAGATGCAAGAAGGAGAGAGACTTGTTGAGAGAGGCAAAGGTGACTTGATGACGACGGTCGATGTCGACGGCAACTTCGTGGAGGAGAGTGGAAGAGTCCTCGTGGAGTAAGACCACAAGGGGAAGACCTCGCCGAGAGATCTCGGAGAAGAGAAGGGGCGATGTGAGGTTGAGCTGTGGGATGGAGGGAGAGAAAGGGACAGACCACACTTGGAGAGGACGAGGCCACCACGAAGTCCTTCATCGCCTCCACACTCATATCCTTATGCAAGGCGTCTGCCTTCGAGACGGGCTCGAAGGGACGGAAAGTGGCGAGGGCGGGGTTGTGAGCCCTGAATAGGTGAACTTGACTGAAGAGACTCGCCACTTGGAGATCTCCTTGTCGACCAGAGCTGACAAGTGATAGCGACCGTGAAGGAGAGTGGAGACTCTTTCGAAGTCTTTGTACTCCTTCGTGTCCTTCGATGTGAAGAAGCCGACAGTGACAGCTCGTCGCACCTGGGAATGCCTTCATTCAAAGGAAGGAAGAACCTCTCCGGAGAAGCCCGGGACGTATCCTTCTCGGAAGGACGCCATCGTCTCCTGTTTCACTTGGTAGATCTCTGGCTGGTTCAACCTGCAAGTTCCTTCCCATGAGAGAAACACTCACATCCTCATCCACTCGGAGAGGGCTGTTTGTGAAGGAAGGCCGTGGAAGACTTTGTAGAGAGCACCCTTCCTGTAGGCTCGAAGTAAGGGGAACTCTGTCACTCCTCGAGAGTCGCATGAGAGGGGATGCTCGTGACAGGCCACTGTGCCAATTCGAAGTTCGGGATGAGCCTTCGAGATGTTTGACAGAGCGAGAGCGAGATTTCTACTAGGAATATCAACTGGGAGACTCTCTTTTAGAAGAAGACAGACCACTGAGCCAATAGAGAACGAAGGAGACATCCTTCCTTGTCGACTTGGCGATGAATTCTTTGAGGACTTCTTCTCCTTCCAATTCAATAGAAGGGTCGAGATCAAGGAGAGGGAAGAGAACGACCGTCGACTCGGGGCGTTCGCCCTTCGAGGCAGCTCCTGATAGTAGAATGCTGAGGGTGCAAATGCTCGCTTGCCTTCAGAGCCCGACGAGTGGAACATCAACAAGTCTTCATGGAAACGTTCTGAGGCAATTCTGAAGACTTCCTTCTTCCCCCTGAATTCTCACTCGAGGAAGGCTTTCTCTATCTCGGCATCGCTGAGGTCCGTCTCGTATACGTGGCCATCGAGAGTGGGTCCAGTTGAAGGTCTGCAAGAGATTCTCCTTGAAATGAAGTGGAAGGAACGTGTCGGGGAAGAGGACGACGGCCGAGGAGAGAAGGTCGAGGCGATGACATTCAATGGCGGGCTTCGTGTCCTCGCAGTCCACCTTCCGTCGTTATTCTTGTCTTGGAAGAAGACTCACAGTTCTGAGGCGGATGTCGAGGCGGGCGAGTCGTCGCAGATTCTCCACAGTCTGCGGGAGAATCCTCAAGACTCGTCGGGCGAACTCTCTTGTTCCATCTAAGAATTGTTTGAGGGAAAGGTGCAGACCTTCATACTTGACTAGGAGGAGGAAGTCTTCTTGTTGTTTCGAGGATAGACTAGAAGGGACAAGAGTGAAGAGGAGGAAGAGCAGCCGGGACACGTGCATCCTCAGTCCGGGAACAGTCTTCACTGATAGTCTTCCCGCGGTTTCTGCTTCGACGGCACATTCTGAAGATTGATAAAAGTGGAAGCGGCGACTCCTTGTTTTCCTCCAGCTTATCTCTTCTTCGAGGAGAGGCGCTCACAGCGAGAGAAGGCGCTTCCATCCCCCGTTCGAATGGCCGCTCAAATGCTTCGCTGGCTGTCAGCAGAGATGGTCAGCGTGCGTGTCAGCTTGTTGTTGTCTCGACTGACTTCCCCGGCTGGGTGACGGCGCTGCCCGGCGCGAGGTGTCCGATAAGGCGACCTCGGTGGCCTCTCAAGGAATGGCTCGCTTCGTGCTCATCTTTTTCTTCTCTCTCTTCATCTTGCCAGCATCATCAGACTACACCGTGAGGAGTTCTCTTTGAAGAGAAGTTGCAGCCCGACTGGGACTCGCTCGACTCTCGTCCCTTGCCGTCTTGGTACGACGAGGGCAAGTTGGGCATCTTCTGTCATTGGGGCGTCTACTCCGTGCCCGCGTTCGAGTCTGTTTGTTCTCTTCCACTTCAACACTTGACAGAACGGAATGGTTCTGGGAACGTTGGAAGATCTCGAATGACTCCGCCGTCGTCAAGTTCATCTCCGACAACTACAAGAAGGACATCACCTACGCGGATTTTGGTCGCGACTTCGCCGCTGAACACTTCGACGCCTCCGTCTTCCGCCAGATCGTCGAGTCTTCAGGGGCGAGGTGATGAGAGAGACCTCAGCAAGTCTCCAGGTACTTCGTGCTGACCAGCAAGCACCACGAGGGCTACACCCTCTGGCCGAGTGCCACTTCTTGGAATTGGAATGCTCTCGACCTCGGACCAAAAAGGGATCTCGTCAAGGAACTCGCCGACGCCTTCGCTCAATCCAAAGTTCACTTCGGTCTCTATTTCTCTCTCTACGAATGGTTCCATCCTCTCTACCTCGAGGACAAGAAGAACAACAGAAGCACTCGCTACACTGATGTGAGAGTCTTGAAAGAGAGAAGAGAGTGTGACAGGAGGTAATGTATCCTCAACTCCTCGAGATTGTCAATGGCTATCGTCCTCAAGTGATTTGGAGTGATGGAGAGTGGGAGAAGTCGGAAACTTATTGGAAGTCGAAGGACTTCCTTGCTTGGCTCTACAACGAGAGTCCCATCAAAGACTTCGTGGTAGTGAATGATCGTTGGGGAGCTGGCACGGCGGGTCATCACGGTGGATTCCTCACTTACTCAGACCATTTTGATCCTGGTTCATTCTTCTTCTTCTCATCTCACACTATGCTTTAGGACACTTGCTGCCACGCAAATGGGAGAATTGCATGACCCTCGACAGTCGCAGTTGGGGCTATCGTCGCAACATGAGGGTCTCAGAGGTTCTCTTTATTCAAAGATCATCTAGGAAGGCGACGTACGCACAACTCACGAATTGATAGAACAACTCGCGAGGACGATCTCTTGTGGCGGCAATCTCCTCCTCAACGTCGGCCCCACACAACACGGCACGATCGCGCCTCTCTTCGAACTTCGACTCAAACAACTCGGCGCTTTCGCCTCGACGAATGCAGAGGCGATCTACGGCACGAAACCATGGGTGCATCAGAACGACTCCAATGTCTGGTCTGTCTCGGAAGAGAGAAGGGGAGAGGGAGCAGGTACACGAGTCGCTTGAGAAGTCGAGTTCGTGCCGCGTTCTCTCGAGTCTTCAATCCTCAGAAACAAGACGACACAATTATCTACGCCTTTGTCCTCGATTCTTCAAGATTGGACCCAATTCCCTTCAGCTGAACAGTGTCAAGTACACAGATCAGGTTCCATGGCATTTCACATTTCAATTCTTGAAGATCCTCGTGGAAGTACTGGGCGGATCCAAGCTGAAGACCTCGAAGGCCTCGACAGGAGGGACGATTGTGGATCTCGGCAGTGCGTCGTGGAGCAGCTTTCCTTCTCTTGATGTTGCTGTTCTTCGAATCGAGTACGCAGGCACGTCGCATGAACGTGTCTCTGTTGTTGGACGACTTGGTCTTGTAGCACGATCCTGTGAAGGCGCTCATCAAGAAGGGCGTTCTTGCACAAGACGGCTCACTGAGAGTGCGTCCGAAGAGGCGAACCACTTCCAAGCATTCACACTGATTCAAGGCTCTTCGCTACTAACATTCTCAATAAAAAACACGAGCTTCAAAACAACGACCACGGTGCGTCGCGCGCCCACAAAGTGTTTCCTGGAAGCGAGACGAGTGAAAATCGGGCAAATTTCGCGCGCGCGCTTTTGATGTATCATCTTTAGACTTTCTTTTGAGTGAATTTCTTTGCTTTCAACGAATTTTCCGTAGCGCATAAGGCATTTCTTGCACTTATAGTGAAGCTACGTGCGCCACTGACAGGCCGAAATGACTGGGAGAGCTTATATCGGTTGCTTTTGGACAGAAATTACGCTTTTTACATTGGAGTATGGTGCCGCAGCGCTCAAAAAGTTTATTTCATCCCAGCGACTCATTCTTTCGACCTAATTTCTGCTTTATTTGACAGCCCTGGTGTCCTAGTTTATAAAAACTGGTAGCCCATCCCGAACAATGGACGATTTAGTCGAAATCTGGCCGCTTATTGAAGTTTGCGATGCTAGGAAGTCGCACTTTCAAAAAGTTTATTTCTTCCCGAGTACTTGTTGAATTCTTCTGTTTCTTGTCTTTTTCGATAGCTCTAAGGTTCTAGATTAGTAAAACTGGTAGCTAGACTGATTATTGCTTTGGAAAACAGAAGTTTCGAGTGGATGTATGAAGCCAATGATTTCGTCTTTCCTCCTCATCCCTGAGCGAAAACTTTAATAAGTATGCTTTTGGTTTGAGACAGCTGGCATCCAACGTTTGACAGGGAGTGTTTGTAATCTTCTAGAGGTAAAACATCTCTACTGAATCCAAAGATTGGCTAGAAGACAACGAAAGAAAGCGATTAGAGATTTTGTAGTACGCACATACAAGCTACAGACAACAGGGTCAACGTGGTTTGATATAATGTCCATTCCCAGGAAACACTTGACGCGCCGTGCGACAACAACAAACTCTTCAAACAAAGTGCAAACAAATCACGTGTAGATCAAACAGCGATTTTCGTCAGATCAAATGATGGCCGTCGATTGTGTTTTTTTCTTGTTCGGATAATAGTGAAGCGTTTTACAACTTTGAGTCTCTTTGTTCTCGTTTCCTTTCTGTTTAACAGATCGTTCAAAATGCAGTAGCACTAAGGGTACTGTTGTAGATGGCAACTAACACGGTTTATCGAGACGTCGTCGAACCGATAGCCCCTGTCGTCAGTCAAGGTGGTGAATTTTCTTTCGCTTTCTGATTGTATGGTGATTTTATAGCGAAGACAAAGCAGAATAAAGGGGCAGAAGCAAGCGTTCTCATGGACGCCGTCTCCAAAATTCGACAGAAGCCGCGGTGGATGTGTCCTAGATGCCAGGTGTCGCTTTTCAACTCAATTCACTCTATTAGTGCGTGACGCTGGAGTATCGCCTCGCCTATGGACCGATTGCATGCATGGTGCTGGCAAGCCTCATCGTCATCCTCGGCACCTGCTTGAGCTTGTTCGTCGAAGGCGCCGTGACAGCCGGTCTGCTCATCCCGTCCGTCGCGCTCTTGTATTTTCTTCAGTTTCGACCCGTCTTCCGACGTCTCGAATGTATGCGCTGCAATCGTCCCTATTGATTTCCTTGTTCTCATTTGTTTATTTGGGGCTTTGCGAAAAAGCTTTACTTTGTTGGGTAATGGCTGCTGAAATTCCCACGACTGTGGCACTGCAATAAACTCAAAGCAGTGAAAGACTTGGTTCTCATGCGTCTAATGTGTGTCGAAACGGAGCTCTTTCCAAAACAGCTTTACTTCTTCACACAAAACACATCTGCCTATTGAACTATAAGTCTTGTAATACAGGACGAGCCTAGTTCAGTTTATCCGAACTTTCTGTACGTAAAGTTCGGATGGGTCTTGGAAGTGATGACGCTTTCGTCTGGAGGATCAGCCTTCCACTTGCTCAGCACCTTGAAGACGTCGTGACCAATCGTCTCCGTGTCCCAGAGCTCCAATCCTCGAGGAAGACGACGATTCACTCCTCGTTTCCTTCCTTCAATGCGAACATTGACAAATCAGAAACGCAAACCTGGACGATAGTCTCCTCCGATGCTCATTTCTTCAACCATGGAAAGAATTTGATGCTTTGTTCTCCACGAAGCGCGCTTCTTCCTCTCCCGTAAGAATTTGTACCTAAAGAAGAGATGTGCAAACAATTCAATCGCTTACTCGCCGACAACGAAAGGATCGCATTTTGTGTGTGTTGGTAACAGCACGTAGCGTACTTGAGGATTATTCTGTCTGTAGCAAAGTATAAATGATGAAGAGCAAGACTTAACCTGATAATAGGCAGAAATTCATCCACAAACTGCTCCACACCTTCGCTCATCAGCGCATTGTAAGTCCAACTGAGCTTAAGCGTCTCGAAATGAGGTACGAATCGAATGATTGCGGCTGATGCCGCATTCATCGGCCGCATTACGATATTCGCCCCAATCGACATCTTTTCTGAACTAGAACACACATATTGTCGTCTGAAAAAAAGGGATATTCATGGCTGCTGAACCGAAAGAATAAATCATCATCACCAAAATTGTCCACTTTATCGTTGCGACTCATAACTATAACATGAACAGCAAAATGCCAATGACAACAACGATTAGGAAACGGGAAAGACTCAGAAATCACGGTCTGGATCACGCTGATCACGAACAAGTCTGTACTTCCCAGTGTCCTCGGGCATTTCCTTGCCTAACTCAAAAAGCAGCATCGCGCGGAACTTCTTATACATTTCAATCTTTCCGTTGACCTAAAACGAAACTGAACAAGTTGGCAGGTAAACCTCTTTGTTCTTCGCGAGGGTCCTCTCGAGGCAGTCACGAGTGTACAACTGAGGATTCTTTCCTTGATCGAGGTATTCAAACAACTCGTAAGGGACGCGAACGTCGTTGAATTGTCCACGTAGCTGATCCAACTCCTGAATGCTTGTAAAGGAAGAAACTCATAACGAAACCTGCAGTCCAGATATGAATGTGTGAATCTTTTGATTCAGTGGCTCTTGACTTCGACTTGTAAAATCTGAAGCGATAACACCCATATGGCGAGCGTTTTCCTAAAAACAAATAAAGGAAAAAGTCCGATTCCTACTTGAAACTGCTCTAGCGTCTTCTCCAGCTGAATGAATCTTGCATCTCCAGGATCGTTCGATGACGCTTGTGCAGAGCTATGCGAGCTGCTGGTAGGAAGAGCACCAGTGGAATGGCCAGTATCCATCTCAGTGCCTAAAGCTTAGAATGGCGAAAAATAAAGAACGCACTTTGTTTCCTGTTTTTCTCTCAAACGATCAGCGTCTGTGTTAAGGACTTCCTTGCGGAGTTCGTCAAGATCGATGTCGTAAAGTTTCTTCGCTTTTAAACCCTGCAGAACAGTTTCAGTTAAAAGTGCTAAATAATCTTACACTTTCGACACACTCTTTGTAGGCCTCGTGAAGTTTCTCACAAGGATTAATAGCGTAGGAATGACGAAAGTTGGGAGTTAGGAACTTTTGGAAAAACTCGGTGAAACACTTGTCGTAGTTCTGCTTCAGCTGATCACACTCAGGAAAGATGCTTGGCATAAACCGGTCGCTCATAACCCGAACGCATGTGACTCACAATCTACAAAAAGTGATGTGCTAGACTATTCTTCATGTAACATGACGGATCAAAACCGCATTTCAAGCAAAAGAATGCCAACGTATAAACTTTTATTAAGGCTAAATTATCACAGAAATGGGAAAACGACTGAGGTTCAATACCAAGAAAGAAGTAAACGTTTTAGATGTCCCTAGGCAGGGACGGCAATTTCCGCCGTTTCTTCCATAAATCTGCGATCACTTGAATGTAGTATCTTGAAGTAGTGATCATTGGGCGGCGCTGTCGTCACGCCGAGCTCTCGCCTCATCTCGCACATGTCTGCATAGTCCAACTGATAAGAGCGAAGAGCCGTGTAGAGATTGTAGAAGCCGAAGTCAGGCCACAACGTGTCGTCGAAGACTAGATACGAATAGGCGCACTGGACAGTAAGGAAGTCGCTCAGTCTTAGTTCGCCGCTTGTTCGAATCAGCAAGTCGGGCGGCGTAGAAAGGCCGCTGTCCAGACTGCTCTCCAAAATAGTTTCAGTTATCTAAATGAAGTAAGAAATTCACGCAAGCTCATTACCGGAAAATCAGTGGTGTCTCCTCCAAGCTGGGATCGCGAAACGCGTATCCGTTCCAGAGAACGTGCGATTTCGTCTTGAGATGAATAAGGCATACAGACGTTGACGACTCGTCGCTTGTATTTCGCTGTCTCTAGCTGAACTTTACACACGAGCACTCGCAGAGCTAGTGGTAGACGAGCCAGATCGCCAAAGAAACGGAATGAAACCTAAGACGCATAGGCGAAAGTTCGTTTACAGACCTCTTTTTCCTCTAGTTTCTTCGGATCCGCCAGCAAGCGTCTGAACTTTTCTTCCGCGAGTGACATGAGTCCATCAACCTGCGATTCGTCACATGGCTAGAAGAAAATTACCTCCTCTTTACTTCGCTCAAAATTAGCCAATGCGAAGGCAAACACGGTGACTTCTTCTATGCCCAAATCCTCGCACCACTGGAGAATACGAGCGAGGGTGTCGAAACCAGACGAATGGCCACGGAGCACGGACCTAGGCCATACACTTCACAAAATATGAGCATACTCGTATTTGTGCTCTCTAGCATAGCGGCGATTGCCATCCATGACGAAGGCTACGTGTCTCGGTATCGGTCCGCGCTTCAGGTACCATCGGGCGGTTTGGTACCACCAAGGACGTGCTTGTTGTCCGTCTTCTACCCACCATCCGAGGTTCTCCCTGTCCTCCACCTTCGACTCACGCGCACCCATTCTACAACAACTTTTGCAAGGAAGAAAACAGCCTAGAAGGATAGTGCACGTGGAAGGTCAAGCATCATCATCATTTTACATGGAACGAGTTGGCTAATGTGATTCAAAGAGCACAAGAATCCACAAGACTATAGTGTGGCTCCTCATAATTACCTCCCGCACCATATATTTGTAGACGATTAGCAAGATTGAGTGCGAAACAAGCAAAGAAAGACGCGAGAATCAAAACTTTCTGGCGCTAAACGGAGGACGGCTCAGTTCTTCACGCCGCACGCGCGAATAAAATTTCTGCGCGCTCTTTTTGAATCGTCGTGCGCCGAAAATTTGAATTTCTTCGGAAAATTGTCGCTGTTTTCGTCGCAGAAATTGTCGCTGCTTTGCTTGTTGTTCTTCCTTGCCGTTCGTTATTGTAAGCGTTGCAGCTATGACGAATGTTGAACAATGGGTGAATGACGAACTGCATTCGATCCTCGGATTCAGTGATCGAACAACCAGGTTTTTAATGCTGCATGATACAGTTTTGCTTTTTAGCCAGTTTGTTTTGGCTCTGGCCAGAAAGAGCACCGGTCCGTCAGATTTCGTAAGCAGATTAAGGGATAATGATGCTCTGGAAATAACGCCGGCCATTGAGCGCTTTGCGGGAGATCTTCTTTCACGTATTCCGCATGCAGGTTTCGCTGCCTTTTTAGTTTTATTGGTCGTTCAGCTCCTAAGGGATCGAAACCACGTCAAGAATCGGCACTTGAGCAACGAACGCGAGAAATGAGTCGATTGAATGCATCACTGCAACTGATGGACGAGTTGCCAGCGAAAAGTGATCGAAAAGATCGCAAGAAGCATGAGCGCAAACGAAAGGAAAGCAGCTCAGACGATGAAGAGGTACTCATTCTGATTCTTTTCTTATATCCTATAATATAAACTTTTTCAGATGGTTGTCAGTGCTCCAAGCTCGTCAAAGAAAGCAGCCGACTACTCATCGGAGTCTGACGTAGAAAAGATGGAAGACGAAGAGGAAAGGGACCGTCGTGAGCGCGATGAATTCTCAGCGCGAATCCGAAAGAAAGACAAAGAGAAAACGCGGTTTGCCAGTCTTTTATTTTACTTTTTTTTAGAAACGTTGTGGAGCACAAAAGCGAAGCGAAGGAGAAAGTTGGCTCAATTTCTGATCTGCGAGAAGAAAGTCGTCGTGCATATCTTGAAAAGCGAAAGGGGGATAAGATCGAAGAGTTGAAGGCTCAAGTCCATGATGATGAGATACTGTTTGCCAATGAAGAGTAAGTGAACTGCCTGTCGAAAAGTGTTCCTTTAGCTTGACATTGCGTGAAAAGAAGGATATAGAATACCGTCGAAGAATCTTGGAATATGCCGAGAAGCACGAGAAGGCAGGTGACGTGTTGAAGATTCAAAGGTGTGTTGGCTGCTTTTTTGTTTCACATGTGCAGGTACCATGTGCCGGATGCGAAAACGAAGTCTATTCCAACGGAATACGTAGAAGAGACCGACGATCGAAAAGGCAGCGATGGTCTTAAATGGGAAGAAGAACGCGTCCTCGCTAGTATTGCCAGCTACGGCGCAAAAGATGCCAAGAAGGTCTGAGGATTTTCAGGATATAAACGTTTTTAGAACCGCGAGGAATTTGATCTTCTTCTCGACGAGCAAATCGACTTCGTTCAAGCTTTTCAGATGAAAGGAACAGATGATCATGAGAAACAAGTTTGTGCTTTCTCTTGTGTGTGCATGTTTTCAGAAGCATTTAACCGAGGCGGAAAAGCGAAAACTCACGATTCAAGAAACAAGGAGGTCGCTTCCTGTTTTTGCTTTTCGAGATCAGTTCATCGCGGCTGTTCGAGAACATCAAGTAAATTGTTTGTTCGAGAATCAGCGGCGATTTAGGTCTTGATTATCGAAGGAGAAACTGGTTCGGGAAAGACAACACAGCTGCCGCAGTACCTTTATGAAGCCGTAAGATCCCATATGCTTTATTATCACTATTCGATAGGGATTTTGCAATGACAAGAAGAAGATCGGATGCACTCAACCTCGACGCGTTGCTGCTATGAGTGTGGCAGCCCGTGTCTCGGAAGAAATGAACTGCAAGCTAGGCATGGAGGTAAAGAATCTCGAATTGTTGAAGAGCTTTAGGTCGGCTATTCGATTCGCTTTGAAGATTGCACGTCGGAGCGAACACTCATCAAGTACATGACTGATGGAATGCTTCTTCGTGAATTCCTCAACGAGCCCGATCTCGCCAGTTACAGTGTCATGATGATTGACGAGGCACACGAGCGAACTCTGCACACCGATATTCTCTTTGGTCTTGTCAAAGACATTGCGCGATTTAGGTTTGAATATTTTGTTTATTAACTGTCGGCTTAGGAAGGATCTGAAGTTGTTGATCTCATCGGCAACACTCGACGCGGAGAAGTTCTCAACATTCTTCGACGATGCACCAATTTTTCGTATTCCTGGTCGAAGGTTCTAATCAGGCTTGTTTCATTTGTTTCACTTGCAGATTTCCCGTTGACATTTATTACACGAAAGCGCCTGAAGCGGACTACATCGACGCAGCGGTCGTTTCCGTCCTTCAGATTCACATATCGCAGCCGCTTCCTGGAGATATTCTCGTATTTCTTACTGGTGTGACGTTTCGTGATTTAATCAAAACTTATTTTTAGGTCAGGAAGAGATCGAAGCTGTTCAAGAGTCATTGATAGAAAGAACAAAGGCCCTCGGTTCGAAGATTCGAGAGCTTATTATCCTTCCTATTTATGCCAATCTGCCATCGGACCTTCAGGCAAAGATTTTTGAACCAACTCCGCACAATGCTCGAAAGGTAACCATTTTTTCTTCCCTCCTGTATTGTTCAGGTTGTCTTGGCCACAAATATCGCCGAGACGTCGGTGACAATCGACGGTATCAGTTATGTGATCGATCCTGGTTTCTCGAAGCAGGACTCCTTCGATGCGAGGAGTGGAGTGCAGCATCTTCACGTAGTGACAATCTCTAAAGCGGCAGCCAACCAACGCGCTGGCCGCGCCGGCAGAACGGGGCCTGGAAAATGCTTCCGTCTCTACACGGCATGGGCATACAAGCATGAACTGGAAGATCAGCCAATTCCAGAGGTTTTTTTTTTCATCTAAAATACTTCGATATGTTGACAGATTCAAAGGACGAATCTCGGCAATGTCGTGTTGATGTTGAAGTCTTTGGGTATTCACGACTTGGTGCATTTTGACTTTCTCGATCCTCCTCCACAAGAAACACTTGTCATTGCTCTGGAGCAACTTTATGCCCTTGGAGCTCTTAATCATCGCGGAGAATTGACAAAGCTCGGAAGAAGGATGGCCGAATTTCCGTGTGATCCCTGTATGAGCAAGATGATTATGGCCTCGGAAAAGTGAGCTCCTTGACTGCTTTCAGGCTTTGCAGGTATGGATGCACGGACGAGATTATTACCATCGCTGCCATGCTTTCTGTCAATGCTGCTGTCTTCTACCGACCTAAAGCCCTCATTATTCACGCTGATGCTGCTCGAAAAGTAAGAAGCTTTGAATTGCAAAGAAGTCTTGTTGTAGGGATTCTGGAGTCCAGCTGGCGACCATATTACCTTGTTGAATGTCTACAACAAATGGAAGGAGACGAACTATTCTATGCAGTGGTGTCAGGAGAACTTCATTCAACATCGAACTATGAAACGTGCAAGAGATGTGCGTGAGCAGTTGGAAGGATTGCTGGAGAGAGTGGAAATTGAGCCTGTAAGTGCAACCTCGAGTTCACGAAACTTTGTTTGAAGAAATCTTCAAACGACACGATCGTCATTTGCAAGGCCATCACGGCGGGCTACTTCTACAGTTGCGCGAAACTGGATAATTCGGGTCACTACAAGACGGTGAAGCACAAGCACACCGTGCACATCCATCCCAATTCGTGTCTCTTCGAGGAAACTCCGCGTTGGCTGGTCTACCACGAGCTTGTCTTCACATCGAAGGAGTTCATGCGAGAGGTTTCTTTCCTTTGGATCGTGCATTGTTTAGGTGATTCAAATTGAGAGCTCCTGGTTGCTTGAAGTGGCTCCGCATTACTTCAAGAATCGAGAGTTGGAGGACTCGACAGTGAAGAAAATGCCGAAAGGAATGGGCAAGAGTAAAAGGGAACTCGAGGGTTGATCGCTTGTTGCTTTGTTCTGTTGTTGTCATGAAAGAATATATTTTGTATATTTCTTCACATGAAAACCTTTCAATTCTAAGTGAATCGAAATCGTCTGTCTGTCGGGACGCCTTGACGAATAGCGTAATTGACGATGTTCTTCTCCAAGGAAGGCGGACCACACACGAGGACGGCCGGCATTTCGAGTACCTCCAGGGCTCTTTCGAAGTGGTCTTCGTCAAGTTTGCCCACGGTCTCTTGCGATCCAAAGGGAACTGTCTGCTCTCTGTCCTGAAAATGACCCTTTTTAGTTTGCTGTTGTTTCCCGAGAAGATGCACTTTACTGGGTGTTTCTCTACCTTTTTCTCAGCGAAAAATACGTGAAGTGAGAAATTCCAGTGGCGCGTCCATTCTCGAAGTTTTTCCTGTAGAAGGAACTCGGCAGGCGAGTGAAGGGAGAGCAGAAGTCGTACACGGGTCTCCTCGTCGTCGTCGGCAAGTAACGCGTCAAAGAGACGCACGAAGGGTGCCAGACCCGTGCCGCCAGCCACTGCCAGAATTGAGCGAAACTAGAAGGGTGAGTTCGCCGAGATGCTCACCATGTTTGGAGAATAGTGAAGTGAGGCGAGGAAGGGTCCCCGCCAGTGACAGACGTCGCCTTCTCGCAAAGTCCTCAGATAGCCACTCATCATTCCTCCTTCGTATAACTGAAGACATGTGAAAGACGTGAGGGAAGCGACCTTGATGGGCACCTCGAAGAAGGAGGTCTCCATTCGACTTGGTGTGTACTGTCGAGTGCAGAACTCGCCGCGAGTGGTCCGGCCCCTGCAAGTCTCTCTCTCCTCCTTCATCCTTCCACTCAATCCTCCTCCATGCCGGATCAACATCCTTCATGCGGAGAAGTTTCGGGGACGCTTGAGCAAATCTTTATGCGGCTCTTTGAGTGAAACATCTGAGTGGCACGCCGAGGACAGGAGCACGGGGAAGGGGAAGTGAAAGACGAGAGGAGATCGACTACATTGTGAACATGAGAATGTATCCGACTAGAGGGAGATACGGCTTGAGGAAAGGTCCGACGATCGGTGTCCACAGGATATAGTCGACCATCCACCAATAGACGCGGAACTGCAGCTTCCCCCATGACGAGAAGCTCTTGCGCACCTGGACTCTTCCTTCTCTTCCCTCGGAGATCTTACCTCGATCTTGCCCGCTTCCATTCGATCGCGAGTTCTCTTCACAGCCTCTGCATCGCAAGAGCCATCTTCTCGAATGAAGTGGAAGCCGTATTTGGCTAGTTGTGCTAGTTTCGAGCGACCGTCGGTTTCGCAGTCGAGTTGGAGGATGTAGGGAGGGTCCTTTTGAGTGGTGTACATCCATTCCCAGCTGTGAGCCAATCTGCAACCTCCTCTCTGCTCTGCTTCAAGAAGGAAGAAGGACTTGTGAGGCATGTAGCTGCACTTGATGGAAGGCCAAGTGTGGCACTGGTGGATCATGATGCCCATGTCGGGGGTGTACCAATGCGCGAGCTTCGCCGACACGGCCTCGAAGAACTCGAGGGTTCGATTGCTGGCGCGGACGAAGAAGTTGGCGCCTGCAAGGACTCGTTCTCCTTCTGCGGCGAGGGCCAAGGGGCTGATGAGTGTCAAGGCCGTGATAGGCCGCGCGGCGCACCGTTCACCCACTCGGACCGCTGCGGGCGCTCGTCCGAGCCGATCTGGTCGAAGAGCGCGTCGAAGGAAGCGTCGTCCTCAAGACGAAGCGCGAAGAGGTCTTCGCGCCAGAATGTGTCTTGCTGCATCATCCAGAAGCTCTTGTCATGCTTGAGCAATGCAATGGCGAGATTAGAACGGAGCAGGTAGAGTTGCTGGTAGGCGCCTTCAGCGAAGCTGAACGGCCTCTAAAAGAGACAGTGACCATTGTGATTTCGGGCGGAGGCCACGTTGACCCACAAAGAGCCCTGCCCGCGGCAGTCGCTCTCCAAAGAAGAGAGACACTCACGTAGAGAGAGGGAGTCGGCCAGAAGAACTGTCGAATGTGCGGCCAGCGCTTCTTGAGGACCTCGTGCGCCTATGAGGCAAGACCCTTGAAGGAGGAAGAGGCGAGTACCGTGTGATCGAGGGTGACGAAGACGAGTCGCTCATGGACTCCCGGGAGACTTGCCGTGTTGCAGAGGAAGTTAAAGGTCATGTTGAGGGCGAACTGGTTGAGGAGGAGGAAGGCCGGTGGCCGTTGCAATTCGTCCAGTTCAACGAGGAGTCGGGCAAATTCCGGCGACGTCTCGATGGAATTCACTCCCACAGAAGCGCCGTGAGTCTTCACGTAGCGTACGGCGGCAATCGCATTTTGAGTCTTTCGCAAGACGAATAGACCGACAATAAACCAGAAGAGGTAGATGGAATAGGAGATGGGACGGGGCAGAAGAGGACGGCACGAGGGCGGCCTCGGGATGGAGGAGCGACGCTCGTCGACCCCTCGTCGCGCCTCCATGTGAGGTCAGTGCGGGGAGGCGGCGCCCGACAGTGACAATCACTCGTGGATTAGTACAGAATGGGCCCCGATTACCGGCTCTGAAGGCCTGCGGGAGGAGGCAGGCGACGGGTCACTGAATACGAGGAGAGGCACAGGAAGTCCGCTGACGACAGCCGACTGCCAGAGCCGACAGGGACGCGAAGAGTCTGTCGCCTCTCTCTCCTTCTCTTTCTTTCTCGTCTTCTCTTGAGGAGTGAATCTCCAAAACGAGAATTGCGGCCGCCGCGCGGTTACACACTCCGCCACTCCTCCACCACGACGTTCCTGGGGGCGGCGACTCTCTCGCACTCCTTCTCCTATCACATTCACACCTTCCTTGAGCCTTGAGAAGGAGGAACATCGACGAAAAAACAGACGGACACTGACTCCTACATCTCCTCATCCCCAATTCGCGTCAGTCACATCTCAGAACGAGGGAAAAGACAGAACGAGGGAAAAGAGACCGCGAAGAGTGCGACGCGACAATTATGCTCTAGAACGACCAACACAACATCCTTCTTCACTTCAAAGAAGGATGCCTCTTTTTTTCTTCCTCTTTTTTGCACAATAGCAGCATTAATGTGCCAAACTTGTCATGAAACACACTTCTCGATCGAGATCTTCTCTCGAGAGACTTTTATAGTTAGCAATAATTTTACAGTCCGATGTTCTATAATTACGCTGTAGATCAAAATGCTCGCAAATTTTTCAGGTCAGCTGGCAAAGATTCACTCGCGCGCGGGACTGTCCTACTCAACTTTCTTCCGTGTTTCATTACAAAACAGTGTCTGTTATTTTGTCGCGTTCCGAATGCTGCGTCGTCTACGTCATCTATTTGTTGTGTGGAAAGAGCGCGCATAAAGGGTGTTCTTAAGGAGACGAAATGTCCAGATGGCAGGAGCAGGCATCCAGACGTAGCTCACAATCAGTCGAGGATAGTAGGGACAATTCTCGCAGCAGGTCGAACTACAGGCGCGATGCCGATTGGGAGACAAACGGATGGTATTCCGCTCGCAGTGTTCGTATTTCTTTAGGAGAAATGAGCGACAAGATCAAGGCCGTGGATGGATCCAAGGCCCATCAAATGGTCGAGCTAGCTGGCCTGAAATATCGAGAAGAGAAGTGCGACCAGTGGTACCTTACACTGGTAGCAAGAAGTTTCCTGACAGGTTTGTAAAGGGCACATTCAATTGCTTCATTTGTTAGATGGGGCAAGTACAACGGAATTGGAAAAGAGGTGAAGGATACTCGCTTCATTCCCTTCAAAACTCCGTTAGATAAAAGCTTCTTTCAAAAGAACGCCAAACCGGAAGAGGTATTTACGATTCAGACACTCTTGGAAAAGGTTGCAAACCGGAATGCTCACAATTCTCTTAGGTTGCTAATATGTCCCAGAAGATAGGACTCGTGATTGATCTGACCAATACGTCGAGATACTACGATCGAAACGATGTCTTGGACCAAGGGATCGAGTACAAGAAGATATTTTGTCCCGGACATCAAGTGGATGGTCGAGAAGAACTAGCTGACGAGTTCATTCAGGCCGTGGACAAGTTTCTATCTGACAACAAAGACAATGGTATTTCTATTTTCTTTTCAAACAGTTGTCTTGAAGATTTGTTAATTGGTGTTCACTGCACTCACGGGCTAAATCGTACGGGCTATTTGATTTGCAAATATTTGATCGAACGTGAAAACTGGAACGTCGAAGATGCTATCAAATGTGAGACCGTTTGTTAAAGTCAATGTTTTTAGCCTTCGAAGAAGCACGCGGTTATAAAATCGAGCGCGAAACATACAGGAACTCTCTTCAGGACATTGCAAGAAGAAAAACAGAGAAAGTAGAAGACGAGGCCGAAAAATTGCCATGAGCACGAAATTGTTGATGATGATAAACGTTGTTTCTAACTTTTCAGTTTCTTGAAGGCTTCTCGTGCCTCCTAAGTGAAAATACTTACCTAAGAATTAAGTGGGCGCACAATGGGAATGTGACTTTAAAGGTGGTCTTTGTCTCAAAGCGGTAGATGAAAGTGTTTGAAGCTGTTGGTGCCACTGACAACAGGCGGTATTCTCCATAAGCGGTTGAAGAAAAAGCTTCGCTCTACGAATGCTTTCGCTTAATTTTTTCACCTCGAAATTGTTGGCGGGCAAAGTGGAGCCGTATAACTCTTCATAGAGGCAAGATGAAGACCCGTTTCGAGAGGGGATTGCACGAGCGCATTCCTTCGCCCACTCGACCAAGTCTTGGTGATGAACGTCGAAGACGCATGGGCGACAACTCTGTCCACAACATTCCTGTAGAAATTATTTTTAAAATGGATGAGAAGAACCTGAGGTCGTGGTTTCTCGGGCTCTTGAGGCATCATTTCACGTAAATCTGGGTTGTCGCGTAGCCGTTCTCGAACTATGCGCAGGGTTTCGTCGTCATCTTTGGAAAACATGCTAAACATTTCGTTTAAGATCTTTTGTTGTACGATGAGCGTGCGCTGCCCGTATGATGACCAGCTTGTGCCGGCTGAGAAATTTTGTCTTCATCTGGCGAGATGCAGACGGAAGTATGTCTTCAGCGCGCGAGATGCAGTGGACAACAGGCGCGGGTATGAAGTCAACCTAGTGAGGTTCGTTCAATTCTTGTCTACTTCTCAACGGGTCCTAGGTGCCGATACAACGGCGTGCACTTTGTTCCCGATATTGAAATTGCCCTACATGAGGCGATGTGCAAAGACGAACGAGCAATGAGGATTGAAGATGAGATGTCGTCTTTCGACCCCGGAGAGCCCACACCGCTAGAGCCAATTCCGCTTGTGAAGACAGACATTGGTGGCAAGAAACTACCCGACAGGTCTGCACATTTTGTTTTTCTCACAGTATCTTTGCAGATGGAAGATGTATAATGCAATTGGCAAGAGAATTGCGGGAACTCGTTTCCTGCCTTTCAAAGCCCCGTTGGATAGTAGTTTCTTTTCGTCTGACGCAAATCCTGACGATGTTTTCACCGTCGATATTATGCTAAGCAAGGTGATCAAGGGGGTTGTCATCAAGATCGTATCTTTCCTTTGAGGTTGATGAAATGTCGGAAAGATTGGGAATAGTTATCGACTTGACGAATACATCACGTTATTACGATCGACATCTTGTACTCGAGCGCGGAATCGAGCATCAAAAGATTCGTTGTCCGGGTTAGTAAGAAGAGATAGTTGCAAGGTGACGCCGCTAATTTTTGTCAGGTCACGAAGTGGATTTTCGTGACGATCTCGCTGAGGAATTCGTGGAAGTAGTTGATTCATTTCTCGAGAGGAACATGGACAATGGTACGTTTATTTTTTGTATTGTCTTAACTGCTTATAGACCTCTTAATTGGCGTTCATTGCACGCATGGTCTAAATCGTACTGGATATCTGATATGCAAGTACCTCACTGATCGCATGAACTGGTCTGTGGACAGTGCAATACAAGGTGGCTCTTCGTCATTCTTTCAATCTGTTTTGGATTTACAGCCTTTGAGGATGCTCGTGGATACGAAATTGAACGTGAAACATATAAGAGCGCATTGCATGGCTACAATACGAACGAGCTCATGTGAATCTAACCCTTTAAATTTCATGTGAATCTTGTGTAGTCCATTATTTTTTGTAAAGGCAAAACAGTGATCTCAATAAAAGGATGAGATAACTTTTAAATTTCTTTCTACGAGTTCTACAGTTCTCGCGGAGATATCTATCAACGATAGAGATGAATATATTTTAAAAATGGTAATAGGGAAAGGGAAAGGCTGACACGAACAAACTCGTTCGATATCTTTTTCGCGCTCGCACAGCGGACGCTGCGGAATGTTCTCAGACAATGATGTGACGTGGCAATTGCACTTCTTGGCGCGAAACTCTACTCTCTGAGCTACTCTGCAATTTGTCATGATTGAACGGTTTCGAGGTCTAGAAAAGAGGGCACAGCCGGCTTGCTGCCGGTTTTTGCGAAAAGCTGTCAAAGGTGGACAAGCGACGTCGCAGCAGCGCTTGTTTGCCCGTTCCCACCTCGAAGTGACCAGTTCCTCCTCGCCGGCCCTTCCCTCTTCGACCCTCAGCCCCCCTCGCCTCCCGCCCCAGCAGCCCGCCCGCCTTCCCGCTCCTTGCCGGCGGCCCGCGTCTTCCGTCGACCTCGTCGCATTGTTCGGGGGATGCATGACCTTCGCTGATTCACTTTCTTTCCCTTCATGAATCGGCCTCGCTTGTTTTGGCGATTATTCGCCCGGCACAGCCCTCCCTCTCCCTCTTCTTCCATCGACGAAAGAGGCTATCGATCCATGTGTCTACAGTTTCACACCTCGGCCTGTCTTTTGCATATCGAACACGTTGCCCCTTTCTCTAACGCTTTTCGACGCCCGCGATTGACAAAGATGTCTGAATGTGCGTCTTTGAGGAGCCTTGTCATTTCGTAGAACATCGATTTTCGTACTAGAAAACAACGTGGCTGAGTCATCTCTCATTCCCTCTGCTGATTCCATCTTCATGCCCCCCACATTCGTCTCCCATTGTTCATCGACGGCCACGCATCGCCCGCCCTTTGCCTCACAAGACGTCGAGGACGCTCGCCCATCTGGTGGTCGTGACCCCGAGGGTTAACGCCATTCAGCGTCCCTATCGACAAGTGCAGCTATCGAGCATCCTCCGCGCCCCCCTCCCCGTCTCTTCCTCTCCCGGCACTCCCATTTCGCTCACCTTTTGGTTCATTTTGGTGCTTCGAGAAGAAGAGAAGAGCTGGCTTGCAAAAGCCGAGTGATAGCGCCGTCTCACCGTCTCAGCTGCCTCTGCTCACCGCGGGGACGCGTCTTCTGCTCTCTTTTCTCTTTCTTTCTTGACACTCTTCTCTTTACAAGCCCCGTCTTGTGTTCTTCTTGTGTCTAGAGCAGAAGCTCCCTTACAGTCGCCATCTCGAGAGCCCTTCGACGCGTCGTCGAATTTTTGCCTGCGGCGAGTCGCTTCAAGTGTTTGCCTGGCCTCGTTTCTTTTAGAGGGCGACTAGTGATTAGAAGCAAGAGGCGTTCCTCTCCTTTTGCATTCTCTCTCTCTCGTTTGTAGCCGGGACCCTTCTCCTTGTACATTCTCTCGGAGAAGGAAGGAATCCCAGCAATGTCTTTATCTCGCGAAGAAGTGCCCGCTCTCGGCCTCCGTTCCCGGTTCGCCCAGCATCGATCCTCTCATTCCATTCGGGTCACCTCGGCCCTCGTCGTTTGTCCCCACACCCGCCCCGTCCACTTCCTCCTCTCACCTTCCACATTCTCAGGTCTGAGGCGCGCGCAAAACAATGTATGCACGTACTTTCGACAGCTCGAAGTGTGCCTTGCTGAGTGCGGTCGGTGGTCGGGCGAATCGGATTGTCGCAGCGGCGGCGACGACGACGCGTCTTCGGTGTCCCCTCTGAGCGCGCAGCCTGTGTCCGTTTCTTTCTCGGCGACGCTTGCTCGCGTCTCGTCTTTTGACTCGCGGGAATCTCTTTTCCTTGCCTCTTCGAGACTTCTCCATGTTGCCAGATGCCTGTTGACTGTTTGTTGTGGCGGCGCGGCGCGAGGAGAGGAGGGGAGTGTGCGCTGTGTCAGTCTGAGAGTCGCCGTTCCCTTGCCTCTCAACGCATCCCGCTGAAGCACTCGACGTCGTGTGCTTCTCACTTACTTGAATCCTTTTGCAGTCTGATGTGGAACTGCGAGACTGGCGTTGCTCGTTAACACGGAATCTCACTGGCCGATGCTTGTCGTCAACGGCATTGGTCCGAGAAGGGCCGAAATCTTACCAAGGTCTCCATCTTTCTTTCTTTTTTTTCAATCTAATGCTCATTTACAGATGCTCTTCATCGGCTGTTCCACAAGCTGAACTCATGGCGCAGCGACTGAGTTGTGCAGCGACACTGTCGCATCCGATCGACACTTCCCCCTCGACATCTTCACAATCGAGTCCTAACTTTGAACAGGTTTCATCTTTTATCTTACTTTCACTCTCTTCAGAGTTTCTTGTCTCCGATCTCACAAATTCCTCACCCGTTGGGAACTTTGAATGGACGACTCTTCTCCAAAGACGATTTTGATTTTCTGGAAGTTCTCGGAGAAGGATTCTTCGGTACTGTTCAAAAGGTTGGCCTCTATCATATGTTTATTGTCTTTTGAACCTTAGGTACGACAGCGATCGACTGGAGAAATAATGGTAATGAAAATATGCAAGGACAGAGAGAAGAGAGAATGTCGACGAACTATCGAGCGAGAGGTACTTTTCTGTTTGCTTATCTCAATTCGCAATTCAGGCGGAGGTTCTTGAGCGGGTCGCCCACGAAGGGATCCTCGCCCTTCGAGGAATCTGTGTGGACGTGCACGCTGGCGGATGGGACGCCCATCTCGTGGTCGACTACTGCGAGGGCGGCAGTCTTCACAGACGGATTCTTGCCAAATCCGAGCCTCTTCCCTGGGAGTTTCGTATTCGAGTTGCCTCCGAGATCGCTGCCGCCATGGCTCATGTACATCGAAAGCGCATCGTCCATCGCGATCTCACGAGCATGGTCCGTTCATTGTCAATTCATTTTTTATTTATTTCTACTTGTAGAACGTTCTTCTTCGTCGGCAAAACGGATTAGAAAAAGCTGTGGTTGCTGACTTTGGACTCTCGTGCAACTTCCCTCGCGAAGGAGAAAGACTATCCCAGGTCGGCACCACCTATTTCATGAGCCCCGAGTGCCTGAATGAGGAGGTGTACGATGAGAAGGTATGGTACTTTCAATCATTTTTTATTCTTCTTTAGACGGATGTCTTTTCCTTCGGCATCATTCTGTGTCAGTTGATTGCACGAATCGAAGCAGATCCTGACTCGGGTCTTCACAGGACGTCGTCCTTCGGCCTCAACTACATCCTCTTCACGACTTATTGCCCGTCGGACACTCCTCTCGATCTGCTGCAGCTCACTTTCTCCTCTTGTCTTCTCAACCCTCGCTTGCGACCTTCCTTCGATGCTCTTGAGAGGAAACTTCGACAACTGAGGGCTAAAGGATCGCCATCAACGGAATCGCGCCTTGGCAGATCTCAATCCGATGCCGCTCTCAAAATGCCGGAGAGAACACCCGAGAAGAGGGTACTTGTGCCACGCCAAAGTTCTTCCAACATTCGACCGTTGAGGTAAGTCTTTACCCATTAGTCAATAACACTCTTCAGGGAAGGCAAAGAAGAATGCTGCATGAGGACATCGGCGATGGAGGCTCTTGCTTTGGATGCAGCTCGAGGTGATGGAGACGCGTATGACGTGGACCGACTCGGCGACGGCAACCCCTTCATGGACCATGCTCGTTATCGCTCTCAGAGGAAGATCCTTCCACGGCGAATGAGCGAAAGTCGCCACGACGAAGTGCGTCGCCCCGACAACTTCGAGACGCATCATCTGCCACTGTGAGTCGGGGATCCATTTCAGACTGAAGACGCTTTCAGATTTCCGTTGCGTCGCACGTCGTCATTGCCGCTGTCGTTTGAAGCGACGAAGCAGAACTCTCAGTGGCAGTCGTCTTCACGAGCGGCTTCTCCCACTTCCCCCGGTCGCATCCCGATGGCGTATCGCGACTTCGACCAGGTTCTCCCTTTTCTCCTCTCTTTCAAACGCTGGCAGGAGTTCATCGTTGCCCGGAAGCGGAGTGCGCGGCGACACACGGTGATGGGCGAGACGGAGCGAGGCATGAGTCTGCCGCTCTCGCTCGCCCTTCCCTCCCTTCCCTCGGCCACTCTCTTCAGCGATTCCGTCTTCCTCCCCGATGTGGTGCAGGAGCAGCCGCGGCACGAGGACTTTCCTTCCTCGTCCACTCGCTCCTCCTGGGATGTGGTGCTGGAGAAGGAGAAGGAGTCTCAGCTCCTCAAGAAGGAGACCTTCGTGCACACAGCCTCTCTCGCGTGCTCGAGCTGCGAGAGACCTCGTAGGAAGGAGCAGTGCCAGATTCTCTAGTCCGCCCTGTGCAATCCTTGTTTTGTGACTCGTTGAGATGTTCGCGTATATATAGATGAAGAGGCAGGGCCCGCCCCTCGTCCCCGAGTCGCCCTTCCACCGTCCCTCCCTCTCTCTCTCTCCTTCGGCCCTCACTCACTCAAGTGCGAAAGTCTTACTGGTTGTACGTGTCACTTTTCCTTTCTTTCTTCTTCTTTCGTGTCTTGCCCTTATGGCGAATAAAGGAGTTGAAGACTTTGGTCGCGACTCTCGGCGGGGCAGGTGCCGCCACTCGCCGGCTTATTATGAGAGCTCTGAAATCGATGCAATGTGTCGTGTTTAACTCGCTTGATTCCTCGCTGCCAGGCTTTCAGCTCTCGGATGTCCTCGCAGCAGAACCCCTCGCAGCCCAACATGGGGTGAGTGCCCTTTCGGCGTCATCTCCCCTCTGCCCAGTCATCGCCACTCACTCACCATCGAGACGAACCCCCTCCATCTGCTGCCGTCGAACAGCGCCGCCATCCAGCGTCGCTTCTCCAACCAGGTCGAGAATCGTCCGACGGCCCTCCTCAAAGGAGTTCGACCTCCCGAGCACATCCCCGTGAGCCTCTTCAGCCGCTAATGCCCGCTCAGCCGCTTCAGGAGGGGAAGAACGATGAAGCGGACAAGAAGGAGGAGGAGCAGGCGGATGCCAAGAAGTGACCTCTCTTCGTCGTGCTCCGAGTGCTCGTCGGCCCCTTTCTCCTCTCTCCTCTCCCTGTCTCACCTCGGATCTCATACACATCCCAGTTAATCCTTTATTCACTCTTCTCTTCTCGGCCTGTCTATAAAAGTTCTCGGAGTTTCCATGGCTACATCTCTTCCTCTCAGAGAGAAGGCAGCTTCGCCTTCTTCTCCCCCGGGAAGACCAATTCGAGGTTGAGCTCGCCCACCTTGTAAGGCTTGCGCGCCACACGTCCCAAGGTGACGAACGAGGCTGGGAAGTGGACCGAGAAGCGGCGGTACTCGTCCTGCAAGGCCTCCCTCTCTCTTCTCTCTCTACGTCGACGCTCTTCGCGAGCAAGTCAAATTGGCTCGAGGGGCGGACCTTCTTCTCGGGCACCGAGCAGTGGTGGAAGAAGCGCAGCGTCGGCGTGATGCCCGTGTCGTTGAGAGCGCGACCCGCCGTGTTGCCTTCGAGGCTGAAACGGCCATCCTCGCCCGTCTCCGCCGAGGCGAGCACCTCCTTCGCATCTGAAAGTTTCCTCCTTTCGTCGAGAGAGAGAAGCACCATCCGAGTCGACTCTCATCAGACGAACATGCACTCCTTTCGCTGGTTGAGGAGGGTTGCCGCAGTGGAGACGACCCTCGGCTGCTGTTGATCTGCACTCTCTGCGAGAAGGAGAGACTCCTCACCGAGTGAGAATGGAATCCGCATACTTCGGTACATCGGCCCCGACAGCGTGAAGAAGAAGAAGAAGGATGGGCAGAGTGGCGAGACGTCGCATCACAGACTCTTGTTTACGAGACGAATTCAGCTTCCTTATCAAACGAGTCCTCAGACTTTGACTACGCTCTTGTAAGACCGAAGAACTTTCTTGCTGTCTGCCAGCTAAATCCGCTCGCTGAGCCGGCTGTCGAGGCTGAGAGGGCTAAGAGCTCATTGGTTTCCGGCCAATACGAGAACGAACACTCTCGGACTGCCTTCTGAAGGTCGTCGGGATGGACACCTGGAGTCTCGGATGGACAAAACAGCCACTGAGAGGGTGGGAGTGGACGTGGTGTGAGAGATAAGAGCAGTGAGAGATGCTCCGCGCCGCGCTCGGTCTGCTTCTGCTCGCCGTCGTCGGCCTCTCCATGAGGACGCAGGGCGTCGCCGTGCGTGGCACTCTACTCTGCGGAACCGTGCCAGCCAACTACACCAAGGTCTTCCTTCTCTCAGTTTCTTCAGTCGAGGTCCCCCCTCGACTTCGCTTTCAATATGAGATCGGAATTGTAAACAAGATTGTTTTCAGGTGAGCATCTACGACCTTGACACGGGTTTGTGGGCGAGGAGGGTAGCTAATAAAAGAGTTTTATGAATTGACCCCGATGACGAGTTGCAAACTAAATTCACCGGTGCGGACGGGAAGTTTGAACTGAGCGGCTCGACGAGGGAACTCACTCCCATCGACCCGGTTTGCTATCCTCCATCTCAATCAAGTGGCGGTATCCGTCTTCAGGTGCTCTACATCTGGCATGAATGCAGGGATGAGCAGACTGTGAGAGACTCCTCCTCCTCTTATCTCTTTAGCCTTGTGCCCGCAAGATCCGCTTCGTCATCCCGAAGAAGTTCATCCACGGGGGAACACCGACGGCCGATCAATGGATCGACATCGGAACCCTCAACCTCGAGGGCTCCTTCGACAACGAAGGTCGAGAATGTATCAACTAGGGGGCTCTTCTCTCTCAATAAACAACAATCAGGCTTCGAAGCCAAAGTTTGTCCAATGGGCGCCCAATTTCCGTCAACTAGGAAAGGCTCCCACTTGTACATAAACCACGCATGAACATGCCCCTTCTAGATTTCAGCGGTCTTCTTGACCTGCCGTCCCGTATCACGTTGTCTGACATACTGTATTGCAATCACACAAGAGAAATGGAAAATGTTACAAGAAAGAGAAAGTTCTCACTGGGGCTTCTTGCCGCCTCGCATCGTGACGAGTTCCTCGGCGCTAGTTGGATGGATCGCCACCGTGTCGTCGAGGTCCTTCTTCGTCGCGCCGAGGTTGACGGCGACAGCGAAGCCTTGGAGGATCTCGTCGCTGCCCGCTCCGAACAGGTGCACACCCACCACCTGCGCCACTCTCCAATGGAAACCCGCCCTCACCTTCTCCTCAGCTCCTACACAGACGAGCTTCATCACCGTAGGCTCCTTGTGCGTTGTCACGGCGAAGTACATCGGAGTGAACTTGCTCGTGTACAAAGTCACCTGCTCCTTGCCATACTTCGCCACGGCTTCGGCTAATGGCAAGAATAATGGAATGCAAGAGATGGACAAACCTTCCGTTAGACCGACGGTGCCGAGTGGAGGATGCGAGAAGACGACCGTCGCGATGTTTTCGTACTTCAATCGACTGTCCGTCTCACCGTTGAAAAGACGATGTGCAAGTCGTCGACCGGCAGCGATGGCGACTGAGAAGACAGACTTCAGAGATGCAGAAGAGCGAACCTGGAGTGAGAAGAAACTTGCCGATGACGTCTCCGATGGCGTACACCTTGGGCAGGTTCGTGTTCTGGAACTCGTCGGCGATGATGTGGCCAGCGGTGTCCGTCTTCAAGCCGATCTTCTCGAGTCCGAGATTCTTTGTGTTCGGGGTCCGTCCGATGGACCAGATGAGTGTCTCGACACCCTCGATAACCCCCGTGGTCGTCTCGATCGTGAGAAGACCATCCGCACCTTTTGTCACGGATTTTACCTGAGACTTGCAAGAAAACAAAGAAGAAAAACCTGAGTCTTGGTGTGCAAGTGGACAGGACCCTTCGCAAGGGTCTCCGTCAGCGCCTCGCTCACTGTCTCATCGAAGTTGCGCAGTACTCGTTCATATCGAATGAGAAGATGCGTGTCCGAGCCGAGATTCGCCAAGACGCCCGCGAGCTCTACGGCGATGTAACCTGCTCCGACGACCACCGTCTTCCTGAAAACATTTGGATTGCAAGAGGAGTGAGAGAGACTTGGGAAGATGATCGAGAAGGAAGAAGCCGTCACTGTCCGTGCCGAGACGAGCGCCGGGAATGTCGTCGGGGATGGTGGGCGTGCCGCCGACGGCGATCATCGTCTGCTTGCCTCGATAGACGACGCCATTCACGAGGACGCTGCCATCTTCTTGGAACTCGCCTCGGCCACGAATAAGTTCCACTTTCGACTAAAGACATAAAATGAACTCGTATAACTTACTGATTTGAGGAGATTCTCGTAGATTCCATTCAACCGTCGGACATAGGCGTCGCGACTTTCCTTGATCTTCCTGCATTCATAAGATTGGAGCGAATGAATGGACTTGCCCCCAGTTGAAACCATTGAGCGTCACGTCGAAGCCGTAGTCGGCGTGGTCTCGAATGAAGTCCGCGTGCAGGGACGTCGCCCACATCACCTTCTTTGGCACACAGCCCACATTCACCTGAAGAACATCAAGAAGAAAGAACCAGGACTCACGCAAGTTCCACCAAGACGCCCGCTTTCGATGAGGCCAACCGAGATGCCGAACTCCGCGGCTCGTCGCGCACTCGCCACACCGCCCGATCCACCGCCCACGACAAGGTAGTCGAATTCGCGAACCGAAGACATTCTGCAATTTCGACAAAAAACTCTAGTATGAAGTGAATCGAGAGAGGCGAGGAGGAAATGAGAGAAATTGGGGGAGAGTCGACCGATCAATGCGATCGCGAGAGTCGACCGTCGCTGATGCAAGCGCTAAATAAGCGCGAGTGGAGAGAATGACGGAGGGGACGAGACTGGACAGACACGAACTAGAGACTACACCTTGGGACTCCAAGCGGCCGCTCACCTTCTGAGGGAGGAAAGGAGCCACGAACCGCTAAGGAGACGGCCACTCACACTCAAGAGCAGCCACTCGCGCATCGAACATGAAAGAGCAACACAAAAATAACAACTCTGATCTGAGGTCAAAACTACGCAACGGAACTACAAACTACAGTTGTGTTCAAATTTTGGCGTGAGGTGTTCTCTCTCTTCTCGCGTGTCGGACCTTCCTCAGCGAGAGACGAAAAGGATGACTTGTTGGAAGGGAGACTTTCGTCTTGTTCATGCATTTCCATCTTTAGGAATGCCTTCTAACACATTGGAATGCGATGAGGGAGCATATCCACTTACAAAGCCAGGATGAGCCAGCGACAATTGGTTGTGCTGCGCGAGAGTCTTCTCGCAGTGACGTCTCGTGCGACGCTCGCCCTCCGAGACGGTCTCCGCATCCAGGACATCATGAATGCCTACCGTCTTCATCTCGTAAGTCTTCTAGGAGAAGAAGGAGGGGAGTGCAGGGTCACCGTCTGCCCGACTGGCTTGAGGCGCCGACGGAGTACGCAGTCGTCTTCATTCTCTTCCACGCCTTCCTCTTCTACGCCCTCCTCGCGACGGCGGCGAACGCCCTCTGCCAGCGCATCCTCGAGACGAGACGCGGTCCCTTCGTCTGCGCCTCGGAACTTCTCAGTTGTCAGGTCTCCCCTCTCTTTCTTCTCCCCTTCACCATTCAGATCTCGCTCATGAAGATGAGGACGCGTCGCTTCTGCTCCCTCGAGTGGGTCGCCTCGTTGCCGCGACCGCCTTCGCCCACGGCGCTCCTTCGCTGGGTCGCCTCGCCTCTCCACGACGACTTGGACGACTTAGAGGAAGACGAGGAGAGGACTGCCGAAGAGGAAGAAGAAGGCGAGGACCAGGAGGAAAACGAAGTGGAGGAACGCTGGGAGGAGTAAGTTACAATTTGTGAATTCATGAGCAGGGCTTCGCTGACGGCAAGCAGTATTTCGTCGGAGAAGGAGGAGGAGGAGAAGGGGGAGACTTGCGACAAGGACTTCCAAGTGGACGACAAGGCCGCCTCGTCCGTCGACTGAGAAGTCGTCCCTTCTCTTTGATAACAAATATTCATTCACTGAGATCTGAGAGGAATTGAGCATTTTCTACACGACATTCGTCCTCAATTGAAGATAGCCGTCTTCTCGATTCGCGCCTTCTTCCCTCAGAGGATTGTCGAAGTCGAGGACGGGAGGGGCGATGGAAGCCTTGAAGAGACCGGAAGTGAGACGAAGAAGGCGAAGACTGAGAAGGAAGGTGGAGAAGTAGCCGAAGAGGGAGAGGAAGTCCACGACCGAGTGCACCTTCCAGGCAACACTCAGAGAGTCGCCCGTGCCGCGGTAGTCCAATTGAGAGAAGACCTCCAACACTTGAAGATCTCCAACTTGAACTTACTTCGACAAAGCGAATGCAGCAGACGACACAGAGGGACACCGAGGTGAGAGGATGCTGGATCTGGCCTTCTGAGACAAGAATCTGAAAGAGGGATGGAAGGAAGAAGAGGGACGGACCTGGAAGAGAGGGAAGACGACGAGGGAGATGGCGAGCGAGGTGTGATAGAGGGCGTTGTAGACCACGAACATGGGATAGACTCGGTCGCGAGTCTGTCGAATGAACGTTTGCACCGTGAAGACGAGCACAACAAGACCGCCAAGGGCGAAGGCGACGCCGATTGTCTGAAAGAATGAAGAAGAGAAGGGAGACTCTCACTCGAATGATGGCCTGCGCCTTGAGAGCAACGGGCCAGAGCTCCTCGGACACGCCGATCGGTCGAAGTCGCATGAGACGGAAAGAGGCGACTGCGAGGGAGAAGGCAAGACAAAGGACGAGGAAGTTGAGAAGCGCCTCGGCGAAGTGAAGACTCGCCCCTCTGAAGAGTGGAGGGAGGGGAGGGGGGAGGAACTCACTGAAGGGTGGCTGGCAGAAGACATTCAGTCGACAGGGGGAAGAGGATGTCGCAGAGAATCTGTCCGAAGTAGTTGTTGAAGGAGAGATAGAGATAGGAGAGAAGAAGGAAGAGCGTCGAGTTCATGACTAGCAAGGAGAGAGTGGCACTGGGAGATGAGAGAAGAATGAGACTTGCCATATGGGAAGGGCGAGGAAGGCGGTGTCGGGGCGGACGGCGAGGTAGCAGAAGAGGGCGAGGAAGAGACAGAGGAAGGGCGTCTTCTGTTCCGTGCCATGGAAGTAGCGATAGAAGATTTGACGGAAGACGGCGAGACCGTCCACGAGGAAGAGCGACAAGCCGAGAAGGAGCAGGGCGATGCCCGCCCCGAAGAAGATCTTTCGAATTGGCTCAGAAAGTTCCAACTAGAAGATGAAAAGAGAAAGAGGGAAAGACACCTTGTGAGCTGAGAGTTGCTGGAAGAGAAGAAGGAAGACGACTAGAAGACAGGCGATGTGAGCTGCGCCGAGTAGGATGCTGCCCGTGAGGAGAAGACGTGGAGCGAAGGCACCCTGAGGTGTCTTTCTGAGAGAGGAGCGCCTCCTTACGGTGATATCCGAAGCGAGTTGGGCATTGGAGAACCAGCGATAGTCGATCCAGAGATAGAAGAGGTTGGGTGAGATGGAGACGCCACTCAGGGCGAGCGCCGTCCAGCAGACGAGCGTGTCGCCGCGCGAGCCGAAGAGGCAGAGGACGCCTGCAGAAACCGGTCGTGATTGTGCCGGAAAAGGGGAAAGGAGGAAGGAGGCGAAGAGGAAGAGACACTCACCGACGGCCACGTTCACTGCAATCCACGAAGGCTCGTCGATAGTGAAGTGGAAGAAGCGAAGATGAGCCTGTCGAGACTGCTGCGACTTGAGCCAGAAGAGTTCAAAGAGCCAGACGGCGACGCGCGCTGACGAGAGGGAGCAGAGGGCGACGCCGAGTACGAGAAGACGTCGAGAGGAGACCTGAGAGATGAAGAAGGAGGGACTGGGTCTGCCTGCAGATGACGACTCGCGTGGAGGAGTTGCCAGACACTTAAGACGTTGAAGAGAACGGTCGGCACGCCGAGAATCACGGAGACCGCCGAATATTTGATGGTCTCTTGGAACTGCGATCTCTTCTTCCTCCACGATCACTCACTCGATCGCCCACGGGCTTCGACGACAACAAATAGACGAGGTTTGCCACATCGGCCACCACGGCACACGAAGTGACGGCCCCCGAGACGAGGTGGAGCGAGGAGGCGAGCACGAGGGTCGCTGCCGAGGGCGCGAGGAGACTGGCGATCGCAGAAAAGAGGGACACACTCGTGATCCAATGGGTATTCGTGAAGTGAACAAGGGAAATGGTCTTCTCGGCATTGTAGAGCGAGGCGACGAGGCCATTGAGAATGCTGAGAAGGGAGAGGACGAGCAGAGCCCAGGCGGCGCGCGTCGCTCCTCCCATGGCGGACTGCGCCCGCACCCCTTCTCCCTTCCTCGCCCGACTCTCCAGTTGTCCTGTCCCACTGACGCGCCTCTCCCGCACCCCTTCCACGCGCCTCTTCCATGCACACAACTCCTCTCGTCGACAATCCGTGGAATCTTATCGAATAGAACAACCAGCTCTAGAATCACATCGGCACAATACTGTGTACTTCCATCATTCACATATTAAGGCTTCCTTTCGACTAGACGACAACTCCAATCAAAACTCATTCTAGAAGGGGAAATTGTACAGAAGATAGCTAGCCACGCCGACGGAGCCGAGGACGACCAGCTGAATTGCGTAGCGCGAGAGACGCAGCGGCTCCTTCAATGGATGACTCGCCGTTTTCGCACGATATTCTTCCAAGAATCTAAAAATGCAAAAGAGCAAAGGCTTGATTCACCTTCCACGAAGTAAACTTGGAGGCATGAGTTGCATGAGGTAGAGAGCGTCCGAAATGAGAGCATCCATTGGAAGATTCTTAGGGAGACGACCCAGAAGCGAGTGAAGAACGGGCATCTCTTTCTCTGCTTTCCACACTTCTTGACGTCTATACAGAACGATCGCTGCACTCAGATAAATAGGTAAACGGGGATGAGAGCCCAGGAATGCATCAAATACACGCACGATCTGAAGGCAAAACAAAATGAGCGCATCGGAAAGATTTCTTACTTGATGATAGTCTTCGATGGAATGGGAGAACCAAGTAAGCGGCCAGCTGACAGCAAACAGCGAACCGACTTGCGCCGTCCGAAGAACCAACTCCAGAGGAGGCTTCACACGAGAAAGTATCACATACCTGAAGATACTGAGAAAAATTGTTCCACTTACATAAGTTCGAGATCGGCAATGACGGAGTGTTCAAGACTTTTGAGGAGAAATTCGCTAAACGACCCGTTTGCAGCTAAAAGCTTGGCTACTTTCAGAGCACTCTCCACATCCAGGACTAGAAGCAACGTGAGACACACATCATGGAATCCTGCAGCACATATTAGGACAGACAAAATTCAACCTTGATAATAGTTAAAGTTGGGATTGGATGAAAGAACAGAAACAATTAGCGGCGTGAGTTCGTCTTGGAGGCCGTGTCGCTGTTCCTCAGATATGTTCGGAGGAAAACGAGCGAGTGTTCTATGTACATCGAGCTCCACCTAACAGCATAAAAATGGAATATAGAGAGAGTACCTGTCTCCACTCCTTGTGCGTCTTCAAAAGCTCAAGACTATCCTCGAAAATGGCCGTTGGAGCTTCTTCAGCGTCATGCATAGAACACTGAGAAGTGGCGGACTCAAAGTCCGAGTCCGACGTCGAATCTTCGTATTGTGACGGCGAAGGCGACCGAGAGCCTCCTTCCGATAAACAAATGTGCTCCGCCAGAACCGGCCATATGATCGCCCTACAACATGTAACCACGACCAAACAAAATTCTCACCGGAACTCGTCATCAACGAGACCGCCGTCACTGAGAGCGAAGCGCCGCAAAGTGTCCACGTGCGCATGAAGATCTTCGGGTTTCTTGTCGTTAAGAAACTTGGCGATATCATCACGCTTCGCTTGCAAAACATGAAGACGCGCAGTCTCTAGCACAGTCAACGTGCGATTCGAATCCCTCGATCTTCGATCCTAAATGAGCAAATCAAAGAATGAATAGGCAAGATGGATAAGGATAAAAAGAATTCGTACTCTTTTATGAAGGGAAGAAGACGTGGACTTGTGCATTGCTGATGCGCCGTCGTCCAACCAAATTGGAGTCGACGGCTCTGATTGAGACTCGCGATCTTCCATTCTCATAGGCATCCTTGTCGCCTGTCTTCTTTCCAACCAACTCAATCCTATTACGCGAGCGGCATGTTGCACTGAAAACAGAACATTATAGAGAGAAGAGACACGTCAGAGAATGCGTAGCATGAAATGAAATGGGTGAAAAATGATGAAACGTCACACGGATCTCAACGCCAAATTTGGAATGTTCTGACTACTGTCGAAAGCTTAACAACCCTCAATCGCATACTCAATCAACACAGGCTTTATGAGTGCTCCGCTCAGGACTCCGAGGAATCTACTTGAAACAAGAAAAAAAAAATGCGGCACAACGTCGCGCGAAGGTTCTGCGGAATAAATATTTGCACCCTTCTCAACCATTCATCGCTTGCAAGAGGGCGCCATGCGACGACTCTCTGTGTTTCTCGATATCACCTGTCCGCACTCATGGAACACTCTCCAGGTATTCTTTGCATTTTCTACGAAACATAAGTTTCTTTGCAGAAGATTCTACATCCAAACACGCCGAAGAATCTGGCTCAATTCGACGTCCAATTGGTGCCAATGGCTAATTTCAAAGTTCCTTGGATCAAAAATCCGTTGGAAATCGGTAATGATTAAGCCGTTTTATAATTCTAGCATTTCAGGAGAGAATTCGAATGGCGTCCACATTGTGCCTCGAGGCAGCATAGACGAAGTCACGGAGCTACAGAGCGAGGTTTGAGACTTTTTGTTTCACAAAGCGAATAGATCCTATCTCGACTTACGCCACTGAGGCCAGTCTCCGTCCTGCAGTTTCTTGCCACATTGCTCAACGAGTATCCGGAGTTTCTTCGACCGGCACTCGAAAAGATCGGTACGACTATTTGGGACGACGGAGTTATCATCCACCGAGGCTGCCACCTCTCCCGGATTGCGAGAGAAGTTGGAATACCATTCAATGTTTCTGAGAGGATCATATCGCGCCTTTCTCATCCGCAAACGAAGAAATATCTCACCGATTCAACCACCGAAGCTACACTTTTCGGGGTAGGTTTCGCAGTCTCAACCACACCGTTCAGGCCTTCGAAGCACCGTGGATCGTCGCCCATGCTCCAGACAAGATCTTCGTATCCTCCAATATAGACACCCTCGTGCGACATGTTCTTGAATGCAGTGAGAAATAAAATCATTTGGAAGGGTTTATACGCCCAAAACCCAACAAAAAGAAGAAACGAGAGTTTACTCCTTCTGCTCACGGAGACGGCGGATCGTGCTTCGGATCGTGGCGGCTGTGGCCGTGCTGTAGACGTAAGCTCCGCCAGCGACAGTCTAAAAAGAAATGTAAAACACCACAAAGATTCACCTTGCGGCACTTGGAGCACTTCCAGATACCCACGCAGGTTCGAGCCATGGCTTCCTTGCCGCAGAAGGCGCAGGTGTAGCGCGAGTGCTGGGTCACCTCCATCTTCTTGACCATCTTACGGAGCGACGCTCCATAGCGAGTGCCGTACTTGCCGACGATTCCGACCTTCTTCGTGCGCTTCGCCATTTTTCTGTCTGGGAACCCTGAAAACACTCGAGCTGATAAATAAAAGAACGAAACGACAGCGCTTACAACACGTATTCCTTTTTTGGTCTAAACCAAATAAGGAACCAATCAAACACTCTAGTCCCTACAACACAACAACAAAATCGTCATGATTTCTTCGTATCAAGCGCTGAAACGCGCGATAAACGACAAAGCAAGTCGCAGCAAACTATTCACAGTGAAACGAATGAAATGTACCAGGTCCCATTTTGCACCACGCTTATTACGGTAGGTCCCGATCCGATTGCCTGCGCGCGCGTGCTGCGAGCGTGCAGCCGACTTTTGCTCACAGTTTTAGCTTTTTGTTTTACATACAATTATTTTCCTTTTTGTTGTCGAGATTAGAAACTCCACGGGAATAAGTAGATTAAGTTCATGATGCTTTTTGTCCCATGCTGATCCTCGAATCTGAAGCTTGGAACTTTACGAAGGCAACGATCTATTTTTCTGTCGTTCGTGTAACAAGGCATACTTTGAGTAAATCTAGATTAGATAACAAATGATTAGTAGGAGACTTTCCTCACCAAGAAATGTATTTTTACTTTCGTCGCCAGAGTACCGATATGCGTTTAAGTTCTTTCCAACAATTCTTTCTCCTTATGTTGTATTTGCTGTTGTTGTCTGTTGCTGTTGTAGAGAAAATTGGCGTCGCGTTTCTGCCGCTCGTCAAAGTGTAGCTGCCTTGAAAAAGAAAGTGGAAAGTTTTATCTTGCAGGAGAATCGTGATGGCGTGGTTCCGTCCGCCTCCGCCGCACACGCAGCTCCGACCCTGGGTCCCTGACCTCATCTTCATTCCCATCTCGCGGGCCGTCGAGCGCGTCGGCGTCTTCTTCTACAACCGCGTTCTCAACAAAACGGAAATTGGCCTTTTCGACAAGCGTTGGAACAAGAATGTGCATGGTCCCTACTGCCACTGGCGCTACTACGGAAAGCGTGAGCTTCTTTAACAGTTTTTTTTCAATGAGAACTCTCTGAGATGTCACGTTGTCCGTAACGTTTATAATTTTTGCCGGGAAAGGGGTTTGTTCTATTGCCTTAGAAGGAAAAGTCCCCATTCGTAGGTCTTCTCTATGGATGCTCTACAATGCCCTGTCAATCAAGGCACTGTTTGCCCCAACCGTGGAGTACCGTCGTTAATCCCCTCTCCTCTCGAGTCCATCCCTTCGCGCACTTCTGCTACGCCTTCCCCTCCCTTTCTAAAGCCGACCGTTAAGGGGTTGAGGGTGTATGGCACGGGCGGGAATGATTCGCCTCCGAGCAGCCACCTCCTCCTCCTTCGCCAGAACTGAGTCAGCTTGGGATTCGAATAGACCTCTCCTTTCTCCTCACTCCCACTTCCAACAAGTTTTCCCCGCACAAAATCCTTCCATATGGAGCCTCCATTGAATCTCCGCAAATAAAGGAGACGAGACGCGATTGCCTCGGCGTCTCGTTGTGGGAGGCTGACTGTAGCAAGCAAAACCTTAGAGACCTCGAAGACGGGCATGCTGAGTAATCTTCATTCCAAATGGACTCTTTCAGAGGACACCAAGTTGTTCGACGTGAAGCTGGCCGACCTGCCAGCCTGGATCGCGAGGCGCGAGAAGACGCCGGGCGCCTTCTACAACGAGTTCATGCGAAACATCTGGAGGGTGCATAACCTCTACTACTCCGGACCTGTTTACAACAACACGGTTCGACCTTCGTAGCACTGTTAAAGCTTGCGGTTTAGATCAAGACGATCTTCCGCTTCATCTTCGCGTATTCCTTCTTGAACTGGCTGGTGAAGTCGCATCGCTACCTCGACTTCCAGAAGACCTATTACCACTGGTAGACTCTCATAGTCGCAGATTGTCCCAAGTGAGAGATAAATAGTTCGAATTGTAACCAGAGTTGAGTTCTGTTTGTAACCCTCTCTACGGGATAGTTATCTGCATGCTTGCCTGGGTGAGAGCTTAGTGATGCTTTAGCATTGCGAGTGGGTGAGATGGCGAAACGCGGAGCTTTCATCGTGTTCGAGGGTCTCGACAGGAGCGGCAAGTCGACGCAGGCGAGCCGTCTTTTGCAAGCGCTGAACGAGGCCGGTCGGAAGACGCACATCTTCCGCTTCCCAGGTGCTTCCCGGGACATCCCTCAAAGAGCACGGGGAAGGGAAGAGTCGGAGATGACAGCTCCGCTGCCTCTGTTTGCTCTCTTCTCAACTACGGTAGACTGCCGCATCTCGCGGCCTGCTGAAGAGTCGCTCGCGCATGATCTGGTGCGGGTGCTGAACGTGTGCTTGCAGACCGAGCCGAGCCCTTCGGTCAAGTGATTGACCGCTACTTACGCAAGGAGATCGATGCAAGTTCATCGCGAGAGCATACATTCTCCTCTTCAGCTCAATGAGCACGCGCTGCACTTGGCCTTCTCGGCGAACCGATGGGAGAAGGCGGACGCCATCGTGGAGAAGATCAACGCAGGCGAGAATGTAATTTGCGATCGCTATGCCTTCTCGGGAATCGCTTACTCGTTGGCGAAAGGTGAGGCATCGAGTGCCAGGGGCATCGATTTGTACGGGGAAGCAGGTAAGAAGGCTTCTCCCGGCGGCGTCTCATTACCCAGTCTCGACCAAATTAATTTCTTGCCACGCGCACAATTATCTTCCCGCCGACTGGAATCTCCGACATATTCCTTGGTTGTAGGTCTGCCGACGAAGTGGGTTCGCTGGGCGGATGTGGGACTGCCTGAACCAGACCTTGTTCTCTTCTTCCACGTCGATGCTGAGGCAAGCTCTTGGGAAGTTATGAAGATGGTCTTTAGGTGGCGCGCTCACGCGGCGGTTTCGGCGATGAGCGCCTGGAGCAGGAGGAACTGCAAAGACGAGTGGCGGCTGAAATGGAGACACTGAGGGCGGACTACTGGAAGGTAAACATGCGCGGCGTCGTCGGCTCCGGCCGCGGGTTTGCACTCTCGACGACCCCGTCGCTCAGCGACAATTGCAACGCCCCATTGTTCAGCTATTTACACCTTCTTTGGCGGGCGTATCAATCAGTGGACAGGGACAGCGGGTCTCCTGTTTGCTGCTCCCTCGCTGTCCTCTGCCCGCGTCCCTCTTTGTGCCTCCATGACTCCTCTCCCACTCCTTCTCTGAGGATCCTTTCATCGCATCCCGCTCTCCCTGCAGACTGTCAATGCGAACCGCTCTCTCGATGAGGTGGCGCAGGAGGTGCAGAACATCGTCGACGAGCTCGTGAAGCGCGAGACGCTGCCGCCACTGGGTCGTCTTCCGCCACCGCCGCTGCCCTGAGAGGAGCACCTGTTACCGTATCCGGACGAAGGAAGCGCCGCCGTCTGCGCTCGCCGCTAATTGCCTTGGGCCGCTTCCTCCGGCGTCCTCGGTGCGTGCCTCCTTCCTTCCTCCGCTTCTTATTCCCTCGTTCACCTCTCAATTTGGGATAACAATGGTTTCGGGTGCTCACTCTCGGTCGCCTTCCTTGCCACCGGGCTTCCCTTCACTTGCCTCTCTCACCCCGACCCTCTTTCACATCTTGCCTCGACTGCCAGCTTCACACCTCTCACTCCAATAACTACGGTTCACATGGTTGCAGCATGTTCTTTATTTACATTCCTCATCTTGAAAGCATAAATTCATTTCACTTATTATGTGTGAAGACGGAGGATGAAGAGAAGGAGCTTTGGTGTCTCAGAAGACTCGTGCCTTGGGGGCTTGTGGGGGGAAGAGCGAGGGCGGGAAGTGGAGATCGTGCGCCGGCGGCAACTCGTGCTTCTTCACATGTCGGTCGAGATTCGTCTGCTGACCGAAGCAGCGGTCGCACCGGGTGCAGCGAAACGGCTTCTCCTTGTTGTGGATATTTCGCACGTGGCGCTGTAGGTTTGAACTGATGCTGAACGAGCGCTCGCAATACTGGCACTGCAAGCAAAGGCGTTCCCCCTCTCCTCCGGGGAGTGGATCGGGGCTTCCCTACGACGCATTTTCTCCCAGCAAGACGTGCCATTTTGGCCTTGAGTTATAAGGATCTCTGTTGGAGAAGAAGGTCATAAGACACTCAAAACCTTCAGCCTAGAACTACAGAGGATGTTCAATAGGCCTCTACAAGAAATTCTGTCATCATCAAAAAAAAGAAGAGAATATGAGCCTTTTTGGTGGGACAAATTTTGATCTACCCTTTGCTCTTTCAATTCTGGAGGGGGGAAGCGTCTACTCCTTCTCCGAATCTTCAAGAGACTCACCTTATACGGTTGTTCACCTGAATGTTCACACATTTGTTCAGTTCACTCATTCTTCTTCACCTGTGTGGGTGCGGAGATGTCGGGTGAGGTTCGCCGAGCGAGGGAAGACCTTCTGACAGAACTTGCATGTGTAGCGGTCTTTTGATCCTTTTGGAGCCGTCGCTGAGGATGCTGATGTTTGGAAGGAGGGGAAGGGACGCTGGAAGAGTTGGAGGATCGCCGTCTGTGAGAAGGGGTTGAGCGGTGCCGCGAAGTCCACTTTGTTCTCATCATCTCCATCGATATGACCATCGGATTCGGAGTCTTCGTCCTCGGAGTCTCCATCTTCTGTCCTGTCCTCCTTGTTCTCTCCACTGCTCGATTTCTTCATCGAGAGGTCGAGGGGAGAAAGCTCGAGCTGCTCGGAGGAGTCGTGCGACTCCGCCGGACTCGCATTCTTGCGCTCGGTTGGACTCAGATCGCTGAGGTGGCCACTGCAAGAGGACTCTTCAGTGGTCTGAGAGGGAGAAGGAGGCGGAGGGAGGAGAAGGAGAGGTCACTCAGGAAGTGCAAAGCATATGCTCGCAGCTAATGAGACACTCCGGTCCAGGTGGACAGGGAGATGGGTGACCCGCGATGTCCCCCGGGGAACGGAAGAAGAAGGGACGGCGAAGGGAGAGAGAGAGAAGAGAGGCCGAGATGGCGCAAGAGTGAAAGTCACCTGGAACGAGGTGAACTTTCTCCGTCGCTGCCTCCACCGAGTCGATATGCCTCGAGAGGTGGGAAGAGGGAGGATTGAGAGAAGGGCGCCATCTGCAGGAGTTGAGGCCAGTAAGCCGGCAAGAGACCGCCGCCGAGAAGGGGCGTCTTGTAGAGAGAGGAAGCCATCTCGCACATCGCTCGGTGCTTGACAAGCGCGGAATGCGAGGGCAAAGAGGAGCTACACGTCGAGCATTGCCAGCCGTCCTGAGACTTGAGGGAAGGAGAGAGCACTCACGAGATGAACTCGACGATGTCGACAAAGGTTGGAGAACTGGGTGTAGGCCTTGTCGCAGACCTGACAGCGAAAGGGCTTCGTGGAGCAGTGGATGTGGCTGTGTTGCTTGAGACCGCTTAGACGAGAGTGGGCAAACAGCTTCGCTCACGCACCTGGCCGAGGAGAAGCTCTTGGGACAGAGTGGACAGCGATGCACGGTGCGCGACTCGGAGGAAGTCGCCGCCTCGCCACTGCAAAAACAACTCGTCGTCCGCCCGGAGAAGTGACTCGTCTCTCGCCGCCCCCCTCCCTCCAGATTTCTCTTTCAGCGCCGGGTGGCGCAATTTGGGTCACTGGGCCGTCCCAAGAAAAGTGAAAACAGCGAAACTGTGAAGAAAGTGAAGAGGAGACGACGAACCTCTCGTCGCCGTCCTCCACCACTTCGTCTTCCTCGCGCGTCTCCAGGGATTGCTCCTCGTCCTCGTCCTCGTCCTCCTCCAGCACCATATGAGCGCTCTGGAGACGCTCGCCTTTCTCGATGGGCCGACTTGTCTGCAAGTAAGTCTGCGACGACTCCATCTCTCAGCGTCTTCACTCACCTTGTCCTTGATGCGATGCACACTGATGTTAGCCGTCTTCTCGTCTTCGGTCTCCGTGATCAAGTTGAGCAACAAGAGGGCATTCGGATCATTCTCCGAGTCCTGCAAAAGAAGAGCTCATCGCCGTCCCACTACGGTAGAGCATCGCCGTGTGCCCGTCACCGTTGGCGTGCCAGTGCAGGCACTCCCACGACGACGGCAATTATGGGCACCCGTCCCGAAGCGCCTTCCGGGAGCTTCCGCCGTGCCATCAAAAGGACCTACAGTAAGCCTTGCCTGGGAGAGACTGATGGAGCCGACGAGGAGGGCGGCTGGCAGAGGCTCCTTCGTCCAGAGGGCGCTCTCCTCTGAAGACGAGTCCTCGTCGCTGCGTACTTCGACACAACGAAGGAAGGCGGCGTCGATGCTCATCTGCCCGCGCTCTCGCCGAGACTACGGTTGGCGACTGAGCTGGGAGGAGGGAGCGGCGAGCGGGCGGCCACCTAATTCTCGATGATGTTGATGGCAGCCTGAGCGCATCGCGCGCCCCGGCGGCGGCGGCGCCGCCCCCCGCCCCTCGCGACGCCCAATCGAAGACTCTCTCTTCTTCACTGCTCTTCGCACACAATCCTCTCTCGACTACGGTAGAGCATGAGAGCAGGTGAGGGAGACGAGAGGGAGAGGGCTCCCTCGCCGCCTTGGATCGCTCCTTCTTGCGCTGTCTTCAGCAGTCGTGTCTCCACAAGCCTTGCAAGGGGGATAATTGGGCGCGCTCGGGGCGAATCGGCGCTTCTCTCGCTGTTTCTCTCTCTCCTCCTCACTGCACAGGTAATCACAAATGTATAAGAGAATGGCTCATATTTATTTGATGAGCAAGGATTGAGGGAGGAGAAGTGAACGCGCGCCGCCCTACCAATTACCGTATGCGCGCAATCGCGTTTTCCCTTCCGAGAGCCACCCGGGATAAGTTCATTTGGTCGAGTCGAGAGCCGTCTGCCCGCACCTGGCCGTCTCGGCCATCCGAGCCGCCCTCGCGCACTCTCAAGCCAAGACACACAGGGCAAAGCCAAGAGAAGCTGAGAGAGAAGACAGGCAAGACATGGACACCAAGGACTTGGTTCTGCGACATCTGCCCGTCGGCGCCCGTCCCGTCGCCGTCCTCCTCGGCGGCCTCGTCACCATGCTCTCGCTGGGAGTTCTCTATACATTCGGTATTGAAAGGGAGGAGAAGGAAGAGAGAGATGCAGGCAACCTCCTTCCCTACCTGGTGTCTTTTCTTCGCTGGCGAATCAACCCTCAACAAACGCACGGCTCTCTGTTCTGGCTGCAGACGGTGCAGAGTGGGTGGCGACGCCTCGGCCGTGCCGGGGTGCGAAGGCTCCTCTAATGTGGTTCTCCAGGCGGAATTCCCTTCTCGATGCTCCTCGGCGGCCTCCTCGAAAGACGACTCGGCGCCCGTCGCGCGTCCGCCATCGGAAGCCTCGTTTACACGTGAGAAGACACAGCTGCCAGGGGAGAGAGAAGCTCAGGACGGGCACCGCGCTCTCCTTCTTCACCATTAAACACTCGTTCATCGCCCTCATCTTCACCTTCGGCTTCACCTGTGCTCTCGGCTCGGGCATCGCCTACAACGCGGTGCTCATCGTTGCCCAGAGAGTGGGTCTCCTCCTCTCTTGAAGGCTCCTCTCAGTGGCTTCCCCAACGGGTCGGCCTCGCCGCGGGTCTCATCGTGGCGGGCTACGGCTGCAGTGCCTTCGTCTTCGCCCCGCTACAAACGCATCTCGTGAATCCCTGGAATCTGGTCGCGAACAAGGAAGGCTACTTCACACAACCTCAACTTCTCGAACGAGTCCCTTCTCTTCTTCCACTCACTCCCTCTCCCTTCTCAGGTGCCTTATGTCTTTCTGTGGATGGCTGCCTCCTTCCTTCTTCTCCAATGCCTCGGTCTCATCTTCCTCGGAGAGCCCATTGAGGCAAGAAACTGAAGCAGAAAAGATTTGCAGGATCCGACAACGGACAACGAGGTTCTTTTGTCAGAGGGCACAGAAGAAGAGCCACTGAGGACGCAGCTCTGTTCCTCCACTTTCTGGTTCCTCTTCCTCACTCTCTTGTGCAACTCCACTTGGGTGCAGATCATGGCTGGTCTCTACAAGGTGGTCTCCTCTTCTCCTTCCCTCTCCCCTCCCGCAATCTCTCTAATGTCCTTGTGAGTCTCGGTGACTCCTCTCTTCCGCTGCGTGACAGCCGCCTCGTTTTTGCTGTTCCCGGGACTCGTCAACAGCTCGTCTCAAGAACTTCTTGCAGACCTTCGGCCTCACTTTCATCCACGACGACTTCTTCCTCTCGGCTGTCGCTTCAGTTGCTTCGGTGTTCAACTGCGTGAGTCGCATCGCCTGGGGACTCGTCGCCGATTTGGTGAGTGTTGGGCCTCGACACGAAGTTGCTATCGCCTACCGTATTCTGATGTCGCCGGTGGGAGACGTCGACGACTCCATCCTCATCTGCCGAGATTAGCTGGAGAATGTGATTGGGAGCAGCGGGCGAGTGGCAGCTTTTACGATGCGTGCTTGTGGCTGGAGATGGAAGGCGAGAGGAAGGGAGAGGCTAGATCAAGAGGGGAGAGGGGAGAGGGACGGGGGCGTCGTGGCACACCTGCTGGCTCGAGAAGTCATAAAGGCGCCCCTTCTCGGCCCTCTCGGGGCTCCACCACGAGAGCCCTCAATATGCCTCGAATGCGTGAGAAGTCTATTCGATTGCATGCGCGAAAACAATCACTCCGCAGGGATCCCCTCCTCCCTTTCCTTCCCACAAGCACAATCTCCGAGAAGAGAAAGAAGGCAGAAGACAGTAATCCCCTTGTCTTCTCATTGCAGCATTCCTACCAACTCGCCATGGCCACAGTCTGCAGCCTTGGAGCTGTTCTCATTTGGACCTTGCCCATCGTTCGTTTCTTCGAGGCGCCCTGGGCCTTTCTCTTCAGCATATCCTTCATGTTCTCGTGTGTGGGAGGCACTTACTCCCTGCTTCCCTTCGCCACTCACCGCGCCTTCGGTGCTGCCAACTTCGGTCTTCTCTATGGATATGAACAAGCGTCACTGGTTTGACACATCAACACCTTCTAGCAAGTTTCAGAGCCTCGCCGGTGTCCTCGCCGCCCTTCTGAGTCAATTCGCTCAACCGTTGCTCGACTACCCGCTCTTCTTTCTTCTCTCAGGATTCTTCCTTTGCATCTCCTTCATCCTCACTTCGCTTCTTCATCTCACCAAATTCGGGTCCTCCATCAACTGAAGACAAGAGAGAGATTCCAATGCCAAATGCTTGTGCCTTGCCTTTCCTGCTGCTACCGGTTCTACACAGAGACTTTACCTCGTCCTGCTTTGAATAAATTATTGCAAGCTTCAAAAAGAGTCAACCCAGTCAATCAGTCCAAATCAGAACAAAGCTTTTAAAGTTCCACAGAAACAATTACGATGGAAAACGTTGTCCGACGTTTAAGGTTGGCCGGTTTTCTTTCCCTTTGTTTGTTGAATCGCTTCCACGGCGAGTCAAGCACCAAGACTTTGTTCGGTTCACGAGCGACGCGAAAAGTTGGCGCGCGGTCGCGCACGCGCGTTTTTATGAGGAAATCAACTAGATCCTAGAAAACCCATCGTTGGATGTAACCGTGCTTCTCTGACCTCGTTCTTGCCCGCATCGTGTTCCCCGTATCCGAATGCATAAGTTCTGCATATTTTCTGGAAAAGTTTAACTACAAAAAGATCTGTCCTGGCCGGAAACAGCACAGGAATCACGGAGCTGCTATAAAATCCATCGTTTGATGTTGCCGTGCTTCCACGGGCTTGTTCTTGGCTTTATAAAATTCTCCGTATTCAACTCCACAGGTTCTGCATATTTCTAACAAGACTTACACAGAAAATCGTTCATATCTCGCCGTCTTGAATATCCCCCTTCCACAGGTTAAAAACGCTCGCTTTCTGCTCATATTTTGCCCTAATCGGGGACGGACCGTATATCTGTAAGTAGCTGGGCTGTATATCTTCTAATCTAAGCAAGAAAACGAGGTGTCTCTCAGGCAGAAAACGTTAGAAAATCAAGAAACAGTGTTTAGTAACACTAAAGACCGAACATAAAAGCGCGCGCGCGAAAACGCGCGTAAAAATTTCGCGTCGCCCAATAACCGAACAGCTTGACTCGCCGTGCCAGTGTCAGACTATGTAAATCAACCTTGGTTTGCTTGCCGGTAAACGGATTGATTTTGTTCAGAAGATGTTAAATTTTGTCAGGCTATGGGGAAACTAGAAGAGTGCCAAAGATTCTTTATGTATAGAATTGCTGCTCATCAACTTACATTTCTGTTTAGGTGAGAGGCTTCAGCACTTGATATTCAGCAGTCTTCCTCTCATCAATCGTTTCTACGAATCGCCACCGCCAAGAAACAGTTCGGCTCCAGTGGAAGAGCAAACGAAGCCCACAGAGATGCCTGTGGCGCGTTCGCGACGCACCAATGATGTCGAATTGGAACAAGATGGTTGTCTTTTTCGGTTTGTTAATGTTTTCGCTTCAGAGGGCTTCAAGTCACGCGTCGTGGCCACTGACCACGTGCTGCCAACGAAGGAGGACAATGTAGTGTTCATTCGACGCGGAAAAGCGAAACTTGGCTATGTGGATCGAGTGAGATCAGCGATTCCTTTCATTTAATTGCTTCTAGACGAGCAGCCGCAATCAGAAAAAGATTCACATCACGATGGTGCCTAGTGGTGTTCGTGTCATTCGTAACCTCGATGAGGCGTATGTCGTTGACCGTGGCTTCAGTCTCGGCGAAACTGTTGTGAAGCTTGGAGGTGATGGCCAGATCGGACAGGTGATTGATGCTCAGGTTCGTTTTGTTTGTTCTCCTTTAGTGTGGATTCAGTTGCGTGCGGACATGCTGATCTTGCCCGGCAAGCAATACGTGGCTCGCAATGTCGACGTAGCTAAGGGAGAGCAACTGGAACTTCTCTCAGCCTCTTCTTCACACAACTATGTTCTATACGACAAATGGATCGGCGATGCTCAAGAACTGTGCAGCGAGGTCACATTGGTGTACCAGGCAAAATATAGGTGGTGCCCTTTACTGACAGGTTTTACTCTTGGTTGCAGGCTGACAATTCTAGAAGGCGGGTTGAATGGCGTTCCCCTTAGAAGGCGAGACTGGCAAGACGCGAATCGCAGTGTTGTGCCTGGCGAAGTTTGTTGTGTCTTTCGTCTGCATAATAGCGCAGGTGGTGAGCGTGGCTCTCGAGGACGCGATGGGAAGGAAGGCGACTTGGGAAGGCGGAGAGCCGCCACTTCTGCGTCGAAGGCACGGCCGCAATCGAGCTGACAGCATCATTTGCGTGGTGGAGAAGGTGGTGCCTCACTCGGCCCTCTTTCGATGGCTCACTTCGCCGTGCTCTCTGGAGCAACCGCCAGAGATTCTCAAGAAAGAACAAATCGAACAGTAAGACATTCTGCTACACAAAACCGATTGTCAGAGCTTATCGCTTCGACATGAGTGCCAATATCCGAGCTGCCTCAAACGACCGTCTGCGCATTCAGACGCACGATGATGTAAGGGAATTATTGCGGACCAAACAGCTTGCAGATCACGCTGATCACTAATCAGGAATGGGACGCGTGGCTCAACAACTCATTCATTGAGAAATTTGCTGCACAGGTAGGGCAATTTGTTCTTTTTGGCCATAGTGCTTCAGGAAGGAGAAAAGACGAAAAAGGGACAATCTCGAGGCGAAAGTTCTTCGCAAAAAGCTTCTGGACCCCCTGAGAAGTCTGCACGAGTCAGTTCTGGGGCGAGCAAAGACAGTGAGTCTGGCGGACTAGAAGATACCGATAGCGAGGTTTGTATCTGAGGACTCTTTTCATCCAGTATGTTCAGGGCTGGCATACGGACACAGAGGCTACTGCGGGAAGGTCGTCGTCGGAGAGAGCAGCAACCGTTCCTCCAACGACTGCTCCTACAAGTCTTGCACGACGCCCGCCTTCTCCACTTCGTTATCCGGGTGGACGTCTGAAGAGGAAAATGTAAGTGATGGTAGAGTACTTTGAGCTCGTGACAGGAAGGGAAGAGTGCGCCGTCTTCCGCGTCGAACCACGCCTCAATTGGACGAAACGCAGAGGAAGGATGTTCGAGCGGTTCTCGGCGACAGCTTCCTCGGAGAGATCCTCCTTACTCACACCACATGCACCGTGGAGTGGATGGATGGAAGCATCGAAGAGGGAATTCCCGGTCATCAGTTGACACCGATTGATCCTGATCTAGTAAGATCTTTTGAGCAGAATTACTTTCCAGGACCAACAAGACCATCTTCCTGGTGTGATTGTTGCCCGCAAGGATAACGAGCAAGACCAGCATCTCAACGAGTTCGGCATCATCCTGAAGACGGATCCGAAAGAGCGTCAGACTTTCGTTCGCTGGTTCCGCATCGACTCCAAGAATTCGGAGCCAGTGTTCACTCGTGACGAGCAGTGCACTCTTTTCGACATCATGCCTCACTCGCACTATCATCGAATGTTCCTCGGCAACCTCGGCGTTTGTGTCGAAAGAAGCTCGCCGGATATGAGAAGCGCCGTGTTCCAAGTCACGAAGAATTTGCAAAGTGGAAAACAAGAAGGAAAGTTCTTCAATGGCGAGACTGGAGAGCTGTGGCCGACACAACTCACCCAGCTCTTCGTTCACGAGGAAGGCACACTTGATGACGAAGCCGAGGATGAAGAGGACTTCGCCGACTTTTCAAGTTCAATTCCAGCTCTCAACATGGAGGCTGAGATGGCTTCTATTGCCAATGATGAACGCGAGTTTGGACTCGTCGCTTCGCCTGACAGCTGTTTCCGCGAAGGCGAAATCCGAGACGATGTCCGCCGATGGGTAAGCGTCATTTTTTTTAAACCAAAACCAATTTCTTCAGAATCGTCACCTTTTCGGTCACTTGGAAGGTTCGCAGCCTTGGGAGTGGAACACGGACGGATCTAGTCTTACTTCTGATGAGATGAAATTTCTCGTTCTTCGTTTGAACTACCTTCTTCGTGAAGATTTTCATGAAGAAATGGAGCAGTTCGGCTACGAGGAACTACAGAAGCTGCGCAACTTCCGCGAAGCATGGCTGCTTCTTGCTTTCTATCTCGACATGAAACTACTTAGTCTTCAAAATGTCGAATCAAGTATGCCGACGGGTGATTAACATTTGTTTTTAGAAGGCGATGAGATTTCACCGAAAATGGGAGCGACACTGCAGCTGATAATTGAAGGGAAGTCTGCTCTCGGAGACAAGAACCGCGTTGTGAAGGCATCGGACGTCCTCACAACACGCCCTAAGAAGGGCGGCTCTGAAGCTAGCAGCTCGCAGCGGACTCCCTCAGATCCTGCCACTGATGTCATCTCTCGAAGGAACTTCTGGTTTGCATGGTGAGTTTCTCTCTTTGCACTAAAATGTTTAAAGGTTCTTGAAAATTCGCACGTGGAATATGTCGTTCCTGAAGAGACTTCGTCGCTGCGAGGACGATCTTATGCACACGATTGGTCGATCTGAAGCCTCAGCTCCTCCACCCATCCCGATGTCATGCGCGTTGTGGTGGGAAGGACCGGCGACTGTTCGAAACTTTGGTGACGCGGACATGCTCTTCTTGCCGGATTCGCCCGGACGTCTTCGAGTGGACATGCGAGTCGTGACGAACAGTGAAGACCTCGAGAATATACTTGGCTCAATACGAGATCTTTGCGCCCTCTCGCACGACTCGGAATTCTTCGATATCCGAGGTGGAAACGTCCTTTCTCTCGGTCACTCGTCAACCACGGACGCCGAAAACGCTGACACAAGTTTGCCTGAAGCTGAAGATGAAGACGAGACTCCGTCTGTCGACATGGAACCGACTGTTGCGGGTCCATCTTCAACGAGTGATGCGGATGCCGAGAACAAAGGCTCTTTCGAGGTCTGCCTTGTCATCAATTCCTTATGTGATTTCAGACACAAGCTGAAGTAAGCACACACTCATATCTGTCGGCGACCGAGGATAATCCGAGTCGATCATTCTTCCGCGCTGTGACAAAAGAGCACAAACTTCTCAGGGAACATCTTCCTCCAGGAATTCATGTGGTTGCCTTTGAGAATAGGTAATCTTTTTCAAGAAGTGTCATCCTTCATTGGTTCACTTCAGACTTGATCTTCTCTCTTTTATGATCGTTGGCCCGGTGGGAACGCCTTTCGAAGAAGTGCCATTTTGTTTCGATGCCAAGTTGCCTGCATTGTATCCGAGTCGTCCTCCGGAAATCCACTACTTGGCCTACTCACAAGAACAGCTCAATCCGAATCTTTACCAGAATGGCAAAGTGTGCACATCGCTGCTTGGAACTTGGAGTGGACAGGTGAAGCGCGTTTCTCTTTCTCTAAGAAAAGTTCTTCAGGGAATTGAGACGTGGAACCCTCAAACGTCAAATCTCCAACAAGTCTTCTTATCCATACAAGGCCTTATTCTCAATGTGCAGCCTTACTTTAATGAAGCGGGTTATGAATCGAGAAAGGTAAAGAAAGAGTAGAACTAGAGATACAGCGGATTAGGAGGAAGGAAGAAACGATGAGAACTCGAGGCGCTACAATGAGACGGTCGCCGTGAACTCGCTTGAGTATCTTTGGCGAGTCTTCGCTGATCCGCCGACGGCTCTCGCCGCACCCGTTCGCAGCCATGTGCGACGTGTTTACCCTGGGTTGGTCACTTCCTTCTCTTCGTCTTTTTCTTCTTTATCGCAAGAAAACACGAAACAAGAGTTCTTCCTTTGCAAATATGAATGCTTCTTTTGCAGTCTGCGTGAGCGAATCCTGGCCATCGCCGAGGGCAAGACGACTTCTGCCTATCCTTCACTCTCATCCACGGGTTTCCGTCTCGCTCTCTCGAAGGCCATCGCGAAGATCGACACGGTGCTTCCGAAGTACAGCTGAGTGTTGAACCGGCTGTCTGTTCAAACATTCCATGGACCCCGTTCCCCGTCCTTCATCGACCGTCCTTTGCGCAAAGAAGTTTTCCCGTTTTACGCCCGCCTTTTTTACTTGATCGTCTTCTAACATCGGGGGTCGTTCATCTCTTTGATTTCTTCATATCTTTCTGTGACAATTTGGTCTTCGCCTTTTCGCACTCATCTTTCTTGCTAGAGTTGATGGGAGTCTAGTTGCCATCGAAACGAATATTAGAACGAGCTTTCTGTAAATTGGGCAGTCTAGGCCTTTGCTTTGATTCGATTGTATTGTAACCACGACTGTCATCTCTCCCTTAGGACAATTCGAATCTGCGTTTTCTTCTTTCTCTCCGCTGATTAACGATGAGAGAAGAGCGGATTGTGGGTAGGCGGGCGACTATGTCTCCTCTCCTCTCCATTGAGTGCCGATCCCCTTGATTAGATCCCCGTTTCGATTCCCTTTGTCCTCTCTCACCGGTGGTGGCTTCGTCCCCCTTCTGTCGTCTTCGAGAGTGCTTTCCATTCGTCTTCGAATTCAAAATAAAGTTATAGACCTTTTGTCGATTATTCACATGAGAAGCTAGAGAGGCGAGTGGAAGGAGCAGGTTGAGCGAGGAGTGGAGCGAGGTGCGAGGGGCGGGCCGTGGGGGCTGACCCGCTTCGGCCTCTTCGTCTCTCGGCCCCCCATGGCGCGCGCCTTCTCTCGTCGCCTTCGCCCCACGGGCCTCTCCGCGACAGCGCCGCCGCGACCTGCGACCGAGTTCCGGAAGACCGCCACTTGGTCCGTCCCGGATCCCCTCCCCTCCCCTTCCCCTGCACCCGTCGAGTGGCAAGAAGGACGGAGGAGTCTGCACTCGTTCTCCTTTTTGTGCAGCTCCCCTCACCGCCCGTCGATGCCCGCCTACAAACGTGTTGGACAGCGACGACCACTCTTCTTCTTCCCTCTCCTGCTCCCTTTTTTCTCCCTCCTCTCTCTCTCCCTCTCTCTTGAGCGAGACACGACGGAAGTCCCCGTTGCCCTCTCCCCTTCGTCCACTTCCAGCATGAGCTAATCTCTCGCCGAGTTCGCACTTTCCTCACCGCCTCACGCTCCCTCGCGAGCCACGTGGGCGTCTCTCCTTCTCCTGTCGACAGTCTTCTTCCCTTCTTCCCTGACTCATTCAAACAATCTTTCATCTCTTCATCATCAGACGTCATTCTCTTCACCTTCTCTCTACTCGCAGCTCATCGAAGGCCGTGAGATGGCCTTCCCCTTCCCTCTCGCCGTGTCCTTCGACCGTCGACCTCCACGGCCATCGAGAGTCTTCTTTCCTTCCCTGTTCCCTTCTCCTCTGCCCATCTCCAGATGCCTCTTATCGTAAGGGGCGGCGAGGGCCAGCTGGACGACGGGGTGGTCGGGGGGCGGTGTTGGCGGCGACTCCTCCACTCGGCGACGCGCCGCGGTTTCGGCTCGCACCGAGTGGCGAGGAATTGATCGATTTTGATTCCGTCGCGCGCTCGCCGCCGCTGGCCGCCCGTCTTCGGTCGCCAGACTCTTTTCTCTCTTCTTTCACCTTTCCTTCCTCTTCGGTACACGTGAACTCCTCGCGGCGACTCGTCTCGAGACTCGAGAGGCGAGAGAGGCTCGCGTCTCGCCCGCGGCCAAGTTGCCCCTCGCGTGCTCGCCTCTTCTCTCAGAGACAGAGAGACGTTTGTGCAGGGATGGCACCGGGCGACGAGCAGGACGAATCTGTGTCGGGAGGCCCCGGCCAGGCGATCGCCGGCGTCGGCTACGGCTATGGTCGTCCCCTGTCCCCCGTCGCCTCGTCGGGCGCCCATGCGACGACGTCGGAGTCGATGATGCCCGTGGCTGAGAACTGGTGTCACACTCAGGTCTGTGTCTTTCCTCTTCCCTCTCAAGAAGAGAAACAGGTGAAAGTGATCAAGTTCAACTACATGTGGACCATCAACAACTTCTCCTTCTGTCGCGAGGAAATGGGCGAAGTCCTCAAGTCGTCCACCTTCTGTGCCGGTGCCAACGACAAACTTCGCTGGTGTCTTCGCATCAATCCCAAGGTGAAGAGAAGAGAGAAGAAGAAGAGAGGAGGATGCAGGGCTTGGACGAGGAGAGTCGCGACTATCTCAGTCTCTACCTTCTCCTCATGCAATGCAACAAGAGCGAAGTACGCGCCAAGTTCAAGTTCTCGATTCTGAATGCTAAGAGGGAAGAGACGAAGGCGATGGGTGAGTTGTCTTCTGCTTCTTGATGAGTCTTGTTGACAACTTTCTTGATGAGAAGAAGGAGGAGGAGGCAGTTGACACTCGTTGTTTATAGAGTCGCAGCGCGCGTACCGCTTTGTGCAAGGCAAGGACTGGGGCTTCAAGAAGTTCATCCGTCGCGACTTCCTCCTCGACGAGAGCAACGGACTTCTCCCAGACGATCGTCTCTCCATCTTCTGCGAGGTGCCTCCTTCCCTTCCCTGCATTCCCTTTGCAGGTGTCTGTCGTGGCGGAGACTGTGAATGTGACGGGCCAGAGCAACGCCCTCCAATTCGCCGTCAGTTCTTTCTCTTTATGCATGGCGAGGGGGGGGGGGGAATTGTTTGTGGAAGAGACACCTTTGATGAAGAAGGAAGAAGGCTGATTGGGAATGAGTCAGAGCAGGAAATGTGACCCTTCGCTGTCTCTTCTTGTCTGCCTCAAGGGAGAGAGCGAGAGGGAACTTTGTCCTGGACCAACCCTGAAAACACAGTGAAACGCCCGTCGTGGCGGGAGAGTGTTTGCACTGCTTCGCGGGTCTCCCCTCTTCTCCCCTCGTGGATTGCCTTCTCGGGGTCCCACCACGAAAACACACAAGAAGGTCTAGAAGAAGAAAGAGCTTGCAGGTGCCGCCATGCCGTCTCTCCGACGATATGGCGAGCCTCTTCGAGTCACAGAGCTTCGCCGACTGCCAGCTGGTCACGCCCGGCTCCGGCGACACGCCCGAGTGCACCTTCAAGGTCTCCTTCTCTCTCTCTTCCTTACTCTTTGAATGAAGGCTCACAAGGCGATTCTGGCCACTCGCTCCCCTGTCTTCCGAGCCATGTTCGAGCACGAGATGGCCGAGTCGACGAAGAATCGCGTCGTCATCGACGACGTGGAACCCGATGTCCTCAGGGAGATGCTCAGGTAGAAGAAGATTCTCGTAGAAGAAGTCTCCTCGCAGGTTCATGTACACAGGCCAATCCCCTCACCTCGAGACAATGGCGCAGCAATTGATCGCGGCGGCCGACAAATACCAGCTGGATCGACTCAAGGTCCTCGAGAGTCTTCTCCCTTCATCGTCCCTTTGTAGGTGATGTGTGAACAGGCGTTGTGTGCCACGTTGACGGCCGAGAACGCCTGTGTCACCCTCGTCCTCGCCGATCTCTACAATGCAGAGCAGCTTCGCAATCACGCCGTCACTTTCGTCAATCTTCATGCAACTGAGGTGAGTCTTCCCTTGTCTCTCTCTCATCCTTCAAGGTCATGAACACGGAGGGATGGGCCGACCTCGTCAAGAAGCATCCACAACTCTTGGCCGAAGCCTTCCGAGCCCTGGCCACCCAGCAGACGCCGCCCGTCGTCCTCACTCAACCCCCGAAGAAGAGACTGAAGCACGCGCAGTACTGAGTCTCCCTTCCCTCGCCTTGCCTCGCTCGCCACACGGGTCTCCCCGAGTCGTCCGCTCGCCTGGTTCTGCGGGTGCGGCGTCTCTTGTAAGAAAAGAGAATGAATGATGATTTATTTGACTGTCCCTCCTCTTTTCAAGAACCTCGTCGAGCTTCTTCCCGCCACACTCCGTCTTCACGTTGAGGTCTGTCCCTACACACTCTAGCAGAACCGTCTCTCATACCTCCTCTTCTTCCTCCTCTCCCTCCCCCTTCAATCACTCTTCTTCTAAACTTCCCAATCTTCTTCCATGAATGAACGTCGTTCTCTGTTGACCAATGTTGTCTGTGCACTCTTCTCTTCCCTCGAAGTCGGTCCTTCTTGCTTGTCTCCTCCTCTTCTCCTTAGCCTTTCGAAACGTGATCGCGCCTCTCTTCCAACAGATTCGCCATTGTCTCGAGTCCCCATGTATTCAGCCAGTCCTCCAACCTTTCAACTTCTAATAAATCTCTTCAAGACTCCTTCGCCACTTCCAAAGATTTCCATTCCACTCTCAAGTCATTCGATAGTTGTGCGAGGCGGTGATCAGTCTCATTTGATCAGTAGTAGGTAAGTGTGGACTCGTCTCCCCTCGAGACCTAGAATGGAGGAGTACGAGATGCTGGAGGCGTCGGAGGCGGCGCGCCAGCTGCAGGCG
>JAQIXL010000111.1:0-53882 GCA_034700245.1 Poikilolaimus oxycercus
CGCTTCGCCTATTTCGTTATTCATACACTAGCACATGCTCAGATCCTGCCCAAAGACCTCTGCTCGCGCGAGGGGGTACCCCTTTCTCAACGGATTGCGAAGGGGTATTTTGTCTTTTGAGACATGCCAGCTCAGGTCTGATTGGCGTGTGTGAAACCAGTTAACGCCTCTTTTCTTTGTTGTGTTTTCTCATCAGCACCGGCATTGCTTCGATTTCATTGTTTGTTTATTTCATCTCCAAGAAAACTTTGCTTTCTGTTTCTCTGTTAAGTTCTTTTCGGACTATGGCCAGGTTGTCTTCGAAGTGTAAACAACGGAGTTGTTTTGAGCAAATGACGTGAGCAAGTCTCAATGCGTTTGATGGAGGGCGGTAGAGGTGGCGACGACGGGGGAGAAGATGGGCGACGGCAGAAGGAGTGCGCCTTGAGAGTCGGCGGCCGGCGGCGGGGGTGAAGAAGGGGGCGCACATGCACGGCGCGGGCGGAACAGGTCTCTTCTCACTTCGATGCGCCCTCCTTCTGTCCGCCGTGTCGCTCGGCCGTCCCCCACACCCACAACTGCTTGTGAGGACTCAAGGCGCTTGACATCCATTACTCTTGACCTTTATGCTAATGTTGAAGTTCGGCGGCTCTCTTTTTCCGGTGCAGTTTTCATCTCGAAAATTCATTCGAAAAATTTGAGTATCTATGCTTGGCATTTTCTTTGTTCGCGCGTTCGCTCGTTCGAGATGTTCGTGCGGCTATTGATGCATTCCAGAAAGTTTTTTTTTGCAGGCGGCACAATGTCGAGCACTACCCTTTTTGTTGTCGGATGTCTGCTCAGCCTAGTCAACGCTCAAAACACCGGGCAGGTCATCGACTCGGTCAGTTTTCCCAACTCTTGACGATTTTGAGAACAATCAACTGAAAAGACTAATTGTCGACGTGTTTTTTTAGCCAGCCATTAAATTCCTTGTATTTTTTTCGGACGACTTTCTCTTCCCATTCGTCACTTTCTTCTCAACGTAGTCAGCAGTCCGCGAACGGGGCAGGAGCTATTTTTTTTCGGGTTCGAAATGCTCAGCATTCTTTTGCAGGCATATCTTGTGACTGGTGATGAAAGAATTTCCTTATGTTTGTGTCTTTGGAAGTGACCACAAAGCAGAAGACGCCTCAGGGAGAAAAGTGAGACCGTCTCAAATTAGGAGGGCGCGTCTTTAGCGAAAAAAAAACATTCCTAATTTTCGCACACAAAACCGCAGACGAGCACAAACTCCAGAAAATTTGCGCGTAGGAGCGATGCACACTCGAGAAAGCGAGCAAAAAAGGTATCGAGTGCAGCGATGCTTACCTTCGCCCAGCGCGCCGTCCTTTCTTTGTGTACCGAAACAAAGATCGTCGACGTGCCTCTGCGATAAAGATGCCTTCGGCGTTTTGAGAGCGTAAGCGAATCTAGCTGCTACTCTGTAAGGTCAGCAAAAAAAAAATAGGCACACAAACTGAGTTTCTATTGTATTTCTAGTTTGATTTACTTTGATGCTCTTGAATCTTCGAGAGCGTATCTTGGAATAACTGCGGGACGGCTTTCAATTTGCTACTAGTGGAAAGTCTGCGAAAGCATTAAACGTATTACTCAAGGTCAAGACGAAGAATCGGAAACGCGCGGCATCAGCGTTCGACGGTGCCACACTTTGACCACAACAGCGCATCCGTTTACGCCTTTACGCCCTTCACGCTAGCTCCGGTTAGGGGTTAGCCTTTTTCTTCCCCGGCGCGTCGCTCTTGCCGGTAGTGCGTTAGGCGAACCTTCGGCGAGCAACAAAAACACTTCAACGTCATGTCGACTGAAAATTTTCTATACTCGAAAGTGTTTTGCAAAAGATGCAAAAGAAGCATTTCGACCTTTCTGTACAGACTATTTTCAAGCGCTCAATGTTTTGCCTACAAGAGAAGGCAAGATTGTTTACCGCTCTACCAAAAATCTACCGATTTTTTTTACTTGACAAGCCAATTCACGAGTCATCAAATGCGATTGTGGCGTTTGTCGTCACCGGCTGTTCACTCGACAAAGCGAGGCAGGAGGCCCTTTGTATCACTTCTCGTTCTCGTCGTCTCCCAACTATCTTTCTCTCCAGTTCCCCAAAGAGAGTGACTAAGAGAAAAACTCTGACTTTGACGTCATTTTGAAAACGTGTGAGATGGCAGGGATTTGCAGGTGGTGGGCCAAGGTGCATCCGTCGTTCAACAAGCGCAACAGGGCCAGGGCCAGATTCGCGAGTGCTCCTGCGATGAGGAACGATTCTGCGTGGAGGAGATGAAGAGCCAAGCGATCGCCTGTACCGACCCTTGCTTCTCGGAATTCAACAGGGTGAGATAATTTTCGTTTGACTGACATTTCAGGTTGCCCCGAATCCCTCGGCCCTCAAGGTGTGCCTTCAGAGCAAGACTACGGTGTTGGCGAACTTTGTTGACTGCTTCGAGAAGCGTGTTGGATCGTGAGTTCGCCGAGGGGGAAAAGCCGACTGGAATGCGTTTCAGATGTGTGAACACACGCAACGGACCCCTTGTTCCTAAGTCGGACATTCGCCAAATCTTCGCCCTCGGCGAGCAGCGAATCACGCAGCAGAGCGCCACCGTTCAGGTGAGATCACGTTTGCAAACGAAAAAATTAACTTCCTAGTGCTTGTAGCACAGTAGTTTCGGAAAAATACAATACAAGCAGAAATAAAATCATTGGTTCAGGCTCTTATTGATCCCATTCGTCACATCGTGGATGCTGCCGGAAACTTCGCCAAATGTGTCAAGAACTGCTTCCTGAACAAGAACACGGCCGGATTCTGCTTTGATCGATATGGGTGAGTCGTTTTCGATTGCTGACGACTACCATAATTTTATTAAAAGTCTGAGGAACTTGCAAAGGATCAAATTTTTAGATGTCAACCACTCATCGAGCAGTCAAAGGCTTCAAGCTCGTTGAAGGCCTGTACTCGATCGATCAATTGGAAGAAGGAAGCCGCTGATCTCTGCACCTGCGGTGTTAACGCTGGTCTCAGGTTTGTTTTCCTCTCTCTGAATAATTAACGATAATATTCAGCGAGCTCCAAAGCTACTGTTCGATGTTCGAGATGCTCGGCCGTCGCCGACCCAACTAAGCGCTCTCGAGGCGGCGCAGGGGCAAGTGGCACCCAGTCCTGGGTTCTTCACGGGGAACGCCTTCGCCCTTCTTTTTTTCGTCATATGTTTTGAAAGTTTTTTTTTTGCCGAAGTAGAACTTCTACGGTGTAGTCTTTGATAGTTCAGTTAGGCTAATCGAAAGCAATACGTTTATGATCGTTGGTCAACATTTCCCTTCAGACTACCGTTTCCGATTTCCAAAATTACACTGATTTGTCGATGCTGCAAGAAAAGCAGAATTGTCACCGCGTTTCTCTCAAGTCTTGCCATCATTTTTAAGGTTCCGCCTCCATTCCGCGTTTTGATCACTCTTTCCGAATAGTTGGCGGCGACTAGTATCGACAATTTGGAAGTTTGCGTTTCTCCTGCAAACGTTCATCTAATTTGTCCCTGGAAAACATGAGCGCTTTAGATGCCTTTCCGCAAAATACCATTGAAGGACGCCTATCGGATAAACTTTTTGAGCTTTGCAAGTAAACACGAAGACAATTACTGTATTACAATACAATCGAACTATACTGCAATGTCCCCGAGTTCTCGGCAATAAGTGCTCTGTCGGTGTAAAGCTAGAGATGGAAGAAGAGGAAAGTGGTGAACGGGGGCGAAGGTTCCATGACCGGTGGTGAAGACGGCGTGCAAGGAGGCAGGCGGCTCCAACATGGGCCACCGATGGGGACCGGTTCGTGCGCGCGCGGGTGCGCCGCCACCGCCGCGCCGTCGCCGCCCGTCGATCTCCGCGACGTCGTCGTCGTCTTCGCCGTCCTCCAACTCCTCCTACTCCTCCCTTCTCCGTCTTTTTCTTCTTTTCTCCACTTCCCCGCTGCTCCTTGTTTGTCGGTTTTCCCACCCCCGACTCTCCTTCTTCGTGACGAAACGTTAAAGTTCCCTTTCCTCATTGACAGATCTTGAGAAGCCAGAGTCGGTGACGTTCCCGAATCTTCAAACATCTTTATCTCGCGCGCGCTCGTCGTACGTGCTCTCTGTCTCAATCTCTCTCATCGCTCTTGTCACTTCCCGTCATCGCCTTCAAAGGTGATCCCCGAGGCGCGCCCCGCGCACGCACTGATGACGCATTTGACCGCAAGCTGATCACTTCGTGGTGCGGTTTGCAAGCTTGTTTCAGCGCCAAATTATGAGTGATTGTCATTTTGGTGTTTCCGTCGGCCTAAAAATAGTCGTCGGAACGAGTCGTCCTCATGAGCTGCCACCATGTTTCAAACGTGCCTTAGCAGTTCCTTGTGCCACGCCCAAAAACGAAAAGTTATCCTGTTGTCAGTAAAAATGGAAGAAGTGCCTATGCTTTTTTCTTCAATTAGGGTCAATCCGACAATTCGAAAGAAAATAAGGGAGTGTCCATGATGGAAGCGATAGAAGAAAAAAAATGATTGCGCTGTCGCGCGCACGTGGCGGAGCTCGTGATAGAGGTCGACGATGCGCACGCGCTCTTGCGTCTCTCCGAGGACGTCTTCTTCTTCTCCCCCCTCTATCAGTCTCCGAGACCTTCTTCATGTTATTCTTCTTTGTACCTTCCTGAAACCTAGGCGCACTAAGCCAAGAGCAACTGTGTCCGATTCGGGTAAACACCAGCCGACCGGCGCCACTCGTCGATCATGACGGCTCTCTTTCCGATATTCTTGAATTGGGCGGGGCTCTTCGGCCTAGACAAAAAAGGCGGTGAATTGAAGAAAAAGCTGGCGGCTGGCGCATGGTAGCGGAAGTCACGCCCGCCTACATATTCGTGTCGCGCTACGCTGTTCACTTCCTTCTCTCGCTTCTTTGATACACATATGGTCGCCTCTTCAAGGGTGTACGCGATGACGGGAAGTCCGACTCGGACTTCAGACGACGTGACCGGCTGCGACTCGACCCAGCAAGGTGGGCGAGCATCTCTCAGATCTTTAGTTGGTATTAAAGACGACGACCGCACGCCAAATGTAAGCGTGTTGGAAGATGGCCGGGTCGAGGAGAAGATCCAGGTGGACCGGAAACGCCTTGAAGCCATGATTACGGGTGCTCGCCTACACGGGTCCGAGGCGCTCCCCGAAGCCAGCGGATTCTTTGATCGGGTCAGCGATGCCTCGGAACTTTTTAATCGAGATGGTTCAGGTTGGCGAACTCTCTGGCGCATTGATCTCCTGGCCCTCGAAGCTGAAGATCGGCGCCAAGACGAAGAAGGATCCCTTCGTGAAGATCCTTGGCACACCGGAGCAAGTCGTTGTGGCAAAACAACTAATATCAGCCACCCTCAGAGTCAAGGTCTTTCTTAGCGTCGATCTGATGAGTAAATTACAGCGGGAAAGAGTCACACTAAAGATCGAGATGTTTCACGGAGAACATGCGCACGTCATTGGAAGGGGTGAGCATTGCTTTAAACAGGCGAGACGACAGTGTTCAGGCGGGCGAAACAGCCAAGAAGTGATGCGTGCCACCGGCTGTCACGTTCACTTCCCTGACGGCAACAAGTACGCTGATGGAGAAAAGAGCGATCAGGTTCGCATTCCTTTGAAACGCGCAAAACGATCTCAGGTCTCAATATCCGGCCCCTTGATTCAAGTGGAAAAGGCGAGGATTCGATTAAGAGTCAGTCTTCATTTGCTGAAGAAACTTTTGTTTAGAGCCTTTCACCACTCGTTGTTCACTTCGAAATCCCCTGGCTACCACCGACGACGCCGGAACTACCGCGAGGTGTTGTGCCGACTGAAGTGGCCGTCTCATTTCGTCGATGCGCCTATCCGTCATTTGTAATCTTTGTTCTTTGTCCGATGTATCGTTGCTGTAGGTAACTTGCACATTGAAGACGTCTTCACGCATGGAGACTTATATTCCGATTGTGATCACCTCAATTGCAACAGCATTGCACTGTCCGGTAAGAGTTCGAATCACATGCTTCTCCTCGTTTCGCAATCAAAGCCCGGTTACCTGACGCTGAAACGGTTTCAGCCGACGTTTCACTTAGCAGTTCGTGGAGTTGTAGAGATTCGATCCTCCCTTCTCAACTCGTTGACAACCAATCTCAACATGGCCAGGTTCGACTCATTGTCAGTTTCATTCCAGAGTTTTCTTTTCAGACTCAACAAGCTCAGCCTACAAACGGGCGTTCACATTCAGCTTCCCTCATCTGCTCCACTTCCAGTCACGGCCACCGACACCAAGGTTATTCAGCTGAGCGGCACACCGGCAGCTGTGATCCTGGCTCGACGATTTATAATAGTGAGACTGTAAAGGAAGGTTTGACTGAAGATTTTCTAGGGTCTCTTCCCGACTTCGTTACACTTCGACATGATCACGGAACGTGACGAGCTGACGGCTGACACCGAAAGTGTGGAGAGCGAATTCGGTGTGTCTGTGACGGAGAAGCGGAAGCAGAGTTCGACAAATAACGAAATCCACTCGGTCAGCAGCTTTCAATCTTTCAGAAAACTGGGTTTCAGGTTGTTGTCATTCGAAGCACTGAGGAACGACTCCGAAAGGCGTACTCGGCTCGCGATCGTCTTCTCGCCATTGATGCAACAATCATCGACGATGAGGATGACTTCGGTTTTATGGCGGCCTTCGGCGCGGATCCCTTACCACAGGCACCCGCTCCGCCAACGCTGCGTCCCTCTCCGCCCGCCGTCACGATGCCAACGAGTTTGTCCTTCTGAAGCATTTCTGGGAACAACATCAATGCTGATTCGACAATTGGCTGAACCAGCGTGGTTCACGATCATGTGATCGTGCGATTTTGCCAAGCAGGACTTTGACAAAGGGACAAAAAGGGCAATATCGACCCACAGCATCGTCGAGTCTAATGTGATTGTTTCAGTGCAATCATTACCGGCGTCTCCAGACGAGCCGAAGTCATTGCAGTTGACGCCGAACTCTCCTTCAGTTGAGGTGTGTTATGGGCGAAACGGACGAGGCTTTTTAATCGTCGCCCAGGGAGGCGAACGTTCTTATTGTCAGAGGAGGCGCGGGTAAATCTTATTGAAGAGACGCGAAACATTTTGGGCGATCTTTGCGTCCTCGCACAAAACGACGCGAAGTTGGCCGAACACTCGGTAAAGTGGCCAACGCTTTTTCTTTGCTCGCGAAATCGGCCCGCGTGTGCTCCGACCTGTTCTGCCACCACAGACACAAGTCATGGAGAAGGGGATGTGAACGTGATAAAAGCACCTTGAAATGAAGAGACAAGGCACAATATTTGAGGCCATTTACGGTGTTCTTGGCAATCTTCTTGCATTCATCTGAAATTTACAGGAGAATAGCGCTCTTTCACCAAAGTCTCCGGACCCAGAAGACTCGCCGATTGCACACTCGTTGCTGAAAGGAGCGAAGGACATCAATAAGAACACGTGAGCACTTCAATTATGGTCTTGGACCCTGTGCTGAACCAGTAGCGCTCTTTTGGTCTTTTGGGCTTGAATTTTGTTGCGTTGGTCGACCCTACAATGAAACACTGCTATTACGCTTCCTCCTGTATCATTACGCTTCCTCCTGGGGTGAAGTGGTGTAGTGGTCCGAGGCGCTATATACCACGCCGAAGGGTCTGGGTTCAATCCCGGCCGGAGGCACTCTCCAGTCAACCAAGCTGCTTATCCCTCCGGGGTCGAGGAATTGGTAGTGACTCGTCACGAAAGGTTATCGGCCTGGATCAGGAGTGGGACCCCCAGGCTTAAAGTGCCCAATCCGTGCTGCCCGGTAAGTACGACGACCCTCCTCCGTAAGGAGCGACATAGGGTGGCTTTAACCTTTTAACCTGTATCATTTATGCCCACCGTGACTTTCAAAGGTTGCAGACGGGAGTTGTAATGGGCGGGGGGAGTCAAGCACTGAAAGTGGGGTGGAATCTTTGCAACGAGCTGCCCTGTTAATATCATTTTGACAAAGCTAGAGATTCTGTTGCCGACAAGGTGAACGCAAATCCGTCACACAAACTCAGTTTGTTGGACAACCACAGCCTAGTCTCACCCCATGCCTGTTCCGACACCATGCGCACCAAACTCCGCTGACTGCATCGCGCCCTTTCGCCAGACCAACAGCAATCTTCAGTGTTTGGGTTGTGAGGGTGCAAGGGCTTGTGTACAAGACTTGTGAAAGCCGTTCATCAATACTTTTCAATCTATTTCATCATTTGGGTTCGTTGCCCATAGTGCCACGAGGCCACTTGGAGACAGTGGCGACGTCACCGCCTCGAGACCATGAGCCCTCTCGAGAAAAGGCACATAAAACGCTGGGCGACCGTTCACTCTACGTCCGTTTTCTGTCTGAGAACGCACTAGGTCGTTAAAACCAACAGTTTCCTTTCCGTTTTGTACAAACCCGTGACCCTGACCCTTTTCCTTCTCGCCGTATGGTTGATTCTGTTTTCGCCCTGCAGGGTTGGGTTCTTCAAAGCGGAACTGTTTTTGCGCTCTATGTCGGCTTTTACTTTGTTTTTGTTAGCAAGGCAAGGGAGAAGTTGGTGGCGTCTTCGTCTGCTCGCTTTTTTTTACTCAACTGCTTCTCCAAGTCTATTGCTAAGATTGCAGTGACCTGTGGAGCAAGAAGCCCAAGAACCCGAACGCCGATCGCGACGTCATGCTCTTCAAGGCCAATCAAGGTTTGCAGACGAGAATGGCAATGAAAGGAAAATGAGTGTATTTTTAGCGGTTTACGACGACTCCACCGAAGTGGATGTACGCTATCCGACTTCACTTTGGGCCGGCTACGGGTTCTCGAACTCGTTGCCTGCTGATCTCCTCAAGGTTTGTCTATCAGGAGTTGCTTGCAAACCAGGCCATTGCAGGGAATGATGGACCTGAAATACGACGATAGTAACGAGATGCCCAATCTTTCGGCTGCGGCTATGCGATCAGCTCAACAGAAGGAAGACGATCTGAGGAAGAATGTAAGCAAACAGTTCTATTGAGTGAATTTTGGCCTCGCAGGTGTTCGCTAGCTCATCTCGAGGTCTGGCGATGGTTCGAGAAGAAGACGAGTGGAGCGACGCTAGCCTGTCATCGGCTTCAACGCCCTTTTGCAACACCACCACGCTGCCTTCACGCCAGCCACCAAGGAAACGTGAGTTACTGTAGCGAATTTGGTTTTGAATTCTGCTTTCTGTGCGAGAGTTGTTTGGAATCAAAACGTGCACTGACCGTCACTTTCTGATCGAGCTAAATGGAGAACACAAATGCGTGTAAATATGACCGAATCAGAGTTCTTTGTAGTTTTTTCGATGTCCACGTCGACCTTTGAGTCGTGCCCACCTTTGGGAAGCGATGTGAACTGGGACATTCGCGTCTTCGTCGACCCGGCGATGGTCCTCGCCCAGCTCGGCTGTTCCGAGTACCTCGCTCAGCTCCGAGACCAAGAGGTTAACAGCAACGATCTAAATGACCTCTCACCCAGATTGATATGCATGCTTTCCTTCTCCTCGACGAGAGCAACCTCAAAGATATCGGTGTCTCGACCATTGGCGCCAGAAAGAAGCTTCACCATGCTATTCTTAGTAAGTTGCAAGCTTGTTCATAACTTTTGCAGAACTTCGTGAGTCTGCGCGTGCTCAAGGCTACTCCATCTAAGACAACAGAAGCTCCTTTCGTCATCAATAACGTTGTGTAAATAGACCCTTCTTGACCCTGCTTTGCTCAAAATTTGCTCAAATCCCAACCATGACGGATATCCTTGCGATTACATACTTCTAATTTCGGATATCACAACAACTCCCGCTGAACTTCTTGTTCTTCATCTTGCCGGTGCTGCTGCCTCAACCGAGTCTTGCCTGTACGACTTTCTTCCAGGGTCATTTCATCCAGAATCTTGTCAGAGAATTACATTTATGCGTGTGCGTTTTGTGCCATTTCCATTTTATTATGAAGACTTCTTGTACAAAATAAACACATAGTGTTTTATTGATTCGGAAATTCATTCTAGTGTTCTCCGTGGCTGTGGACGTTTCGTTATCAGAGGTCGGACGCAATGTAGTTTGTCACGACGGCCTGCATCGATAATCAGCTGCTTGCCTCTGATTGTGAGTCCTGGATTCCCTCTTTCTGATCATGGTCGTACTCGGCGATGCATACCGCTGGTTCTATGCGTTCTGCAGCGGCGACGAATTCGCTATTGCGTTGCTGGGTTCCTTCATCATTATCGTGGGCGTCTATTGGCTTGTCAGCCTCGCCTTTCTTAGCCTCGACCTCCTCCAGCCCGAATGGCTTCAGCCGTACAAGGTTCAGGACAATGTACAGGTTCTCCTTAGTCGCCTTTAAAACGTTGACATAGGCGAGACCGGAGCCAGCTGATTGTTTCGCCTCCAATGGCAATACTTGCCTTCTACATCGGTAGGGCGAGAGGAGTATCGTTTTCAAGGAATAGGCCGCAAAAATAAAAGTCGACGCCAGAAGAACTCCGGCGAAGAACGAGAAATGGTAGTCGGCCATTCTCTCAGGAGCACCTTCGAAGTCATCTCTGTGTGACTGACAGCCATTATGGAAGTTTTCAACACTCACACGAATGTAGGAGATCGGAGTGAACATGAAACCGTACGCGAGACCGGAAACCAGGGCGCAGCCAATGGCTCTGCAAGGAATACCAAACGAATACCAAATGGCAAAAGTATCGCACAGAATAACAAAAATGGCAAGTAAAAAAACTGACAATGGTCGCGTGGTGCCGCTCACAACTTGCTTCTCAACGCCAGTATCGAGGACAGCGAGTTCTTTCTAAAACCGTCTTTGCGGACAAATCTCACCTCGCATGAATTTTTCTTTGATAACGTTGAAGGTTCGCTGCGAATGAAAATATAGAGGGCACCTCTTGAAAGAGTAAAATAATGATGGAAAGCGAAAAAAAAACCCGACGATGACGAGAACAAGGCCGACCGAATTGAGGAGCGGACTTGCGAGCTCGACGCGGGGAAGATCAGAGAGTCCGAAACGCGATGTAGCCCAGCCAGCCGTGCATGAAGTCGTGTTCCAGATCAAGATTCCAAGCGCCATTCCCAAGATGTTCATGAGCAAAAAAGCAAAGGCATTCGCTGAAAGAAACTTGGAGGCCTTAGAGTGCAAGCTCACCGAAACACCAAACAACGCCGCCGAACATCGCTAGCGGGACGAGAGTCGGACAGCCTTGGGCGATGTACACAGGCAAGGATACAAAAGCCGTCGACCCAATGCAGAGCATGAATTGGACAAAGAAACCTAGGCACAGTTGTTATTGGAAAAGACTTACCATCAGTAGAGGGGAACTTTTTGATGGGCACGAAAAGGCTGCCGAAAAGAACACTGCACGTGAGAGCCGCAGCGAGACCGACGAGCATCTTCTGTTCGCTTTTAATTGCTTGTAGAAGACTCCCTGAAGAGGTTTATTCCGGCATGAATATAAAGACTTTGGAGCGTCTGACGAAGATAGGAAGAATCTCAGACTTCACTTTGTACGTCTGCCGACAGGCCGACAGTTTGAGCGGTTGCGACAGGAGGAAGAGGCTGGCAATCGACCGGTTCCGGTCTAGAGACGAAGAACAGGCGTCAAAGTGAGCAAATGTAGTCCAGAGCAGAACACGATACAGCGTTCTGCAACAATTCAAATGGCTTCAGATGGGTTCAACTACATTTCCGCGACGTGCCAGCTGCAATAGAATAAGACTTACGTAACAGAGAAGAAGCAACGTGTAATCACGCTTTCGGCAACAGTGTAGTGGATACCAAAAAAAGTTCCCGTAAAGTCACGTTAGCCAAGATGTTTTGAAATCACGCGTGAAGCATGTGAAACTTAGGCGGCCTGACGAGTTGACGCCTTTTTGTTGGATCACCTGCAAGAGCAGAGCAATGCTAGAAAGCAGACAACGCTAAAATTCTCGAGCTTGCCTCAACCTCTCCTCTGCATCGATGTCCTTTTCGCGGCACCTTACTCATGCTCCCCGATATATTCTAGTGAGTTTATTTACCACCCGCATTACCTTCATTCCGTCCTTTTCGCCCACTGATCGTTTTTAGATAGGCCTGCTACTACTTGTTTTTCTGAGCTACGTTGATTATCGCGTACGGAAGACAAACAACGCTACCTTCTCTCGGTTGCTGAACAAGAAGGAATCAGAGAATCACATAGAATCCGTAAAGCCGAATGTAGCTCTTGAGAGAAGACAATTTGTGGCCGAAGAATCGGAAGAAGATGAAAGTCTTCCAGTGCTCCGGACGCTTCATAGCGTGAATAGTCTGGAACAAGATGTCGCAGATGAGAAGAAGCTTCAAGTTGGCAACAGGACCCGAAAGGTAGCCGAACCGAAGAGCGATACGTGGAAAGAACTGATTGATGAGACGCACCCATTTGAAAATCAATGTAGACTACTGGTCACCCAGCCAATTCTGGATGAATCTCAGGTACTTCCTTATGGGCCATGTTATCGCAAGAAGCTCTTGTTTTAAGACCCAAAATGCTGCTTCTCCGAGCAGTGACTGTCAAGCCAAAGAAGACGAAAAGTGGATCGAAGTAGACGAAGATGGGATAATTAAGATCTTTTCTCAGAACCTCAACTGTTCAGTCGTGTTCCTTTCCGGAGGCCTTCAGTCTTCAAATCGATCGGTGTCGGAGACGCTTGCTACCTTAGTGAGTGAGAAGCCTTTCCTGTGACTATTTGATCAGTTGCCGACGGCGACGCCTCTGCAGATCAACGCCGACTGCTTCGCAGTTCAATGTTCAGGACCGCCTAACATCCGGCACGAGCACGTTTTCATGGCGCTGCGAGATCCATCGATTCCCGAAAATAAGGTTGGACGGCTGTGGAAATCACTTTAAAGCACTCTTATAGGTGACCGTCGTCAAGGACCAAAATGAAATTCGGAAGGAGCAGACATCGACTCAAGAGGCGAAACGGCGCCTCTCTGTCAATATAATTGGATTTGAAAGCCTTGCACAAAACGTTTTGCCGTTAAGCTTAAAAGAAATGGAGAAGCTGGACTTCATCTTCCTCCACGGATTCAGTAACGTAAATGACCGTCGAAGAACGCGAACGAAGGAGTTTAGGTGGCAGGAAACACGCCGGGCAACTTACTAGCAATGCTCACCGGCGAGGTGCCAGGCGAAATTGATGATGTAGCTAGCGGTGGCACGGATAATACCGCTGATGCAAAGGGTAAGCTCGATCTCGACGATCTCGACTATATCTGGTCTTCAATGGAAGAAGGTTTGTTTTGAGAGGGCCGACATTCTTTCAGCTGGTTGTGAAACTTTGCTTAACGATAACGTCGCCGGCACAAATCGTGGACTCTTCAACTATCCCGACATCAAAGCGCTGAGTGGCTTTGCTAAGCAGCCAACGACGCACTACTATCGAGTGTCCCATCTTTACAAGTTTCAGGTATGTTTCACTTGGTTAGCTCATGTTTTGTTCAAGACCGAGGAATGTGATGACATCGTCGAAGATATCGCTCTTTGGAGACGTTTCACTGAACAGCCAAAGTGCCATTTCGGCGTCAGTTTCTTTGCAAAGTAGTGGCCGCTCTTTAACTCCTCACGCATCATTCAGTTTGACTGCCAGTGGCGTAAGTCGATTTGATGGAGCTTTGAAAGAAGCTCTGGAATCATTTGCCGAGAAGGAAAGCATAGACAACAGCGTTCTAGTTGCCGTCGGGATGCAGCAAAACAAGACGTGAGAACTAAAATTTAAGAAATCGTGGGATTCAGGCAACCAGCAACTGAACGACGTCCCTTCATTGCCCTTCGAATGCCAAAATGGTTTCGGGAGAATTTCCCGCGGGAATACGCAAACCTCTACCAAAATCAGTGGCGACTTTTCGGGTAAGCACCCGACTGGACCGATTCTTTTAGCGAATACGATCTTCATGCGACGCTTCTCGACATGACGGCCATGAACTTCGGCGACGAGCGCAAGGATCTGAAAGCGAGTGGCGTTAGTCTTTTCCAAGAGTTTCCCACCGAGAGCACTTGTCGACATGTGCTTATTCCGGAAACCAACTGCCCTTGTCTCATTGCTAATGAAAAGGCAGCGAAGGCTCTAAACGAAACCAGTGAACAACGCCAGGAGGTTTTGGGTGCTCGAAATTTCATCTAGTTGCAGAAAATTCTTGGCGAGCTCAAAGCATGGTTACAAAGCGCAAAGCTTGCCGAATGTCTAAAGGTCGACGAGACAACGCTGAACGGCGATCTCGCCGCTTTCACAGCTCCAACGAAGCCGAAGAAGAAGGGGCAGAATGTATCGCCACCAACAGTTTGTGCTGTTCGATGTGCGATACAAAAGCATTTCAGCACATCTACTTCGAATTCCCCGCCGTCGCAATTCTAGCTGCAACTGGACAAGATGTGTGCATGACTAACAAATGTCATGTTTTTAGGTGAACCTGAGGGTCCGTATGGTGGAGGACCTCCGAGTGAAAAATTACTCCATGGATTTTGAACCGCTCATCACGTCGTCGATGGACCCCGCTTGTGCGTCGCAAAAATATTTGAAAACGTTGTGCAACTGTCTAAGCGAGGAAATGCCCAATTAGCTATCATTTCTCTCCATCCTCATTTCCCTATATTCTCTTCATACTTTTCGCAAATCTATCTCAAAACTTCACAATTCTCCTTAAAACCTATAAAACCTATTCATATTTCGCACTTCTTTGACAACTCTTTCGCATTTCTTTTGACTCAAAAATACATATTCGCATCATTTAGTAAAAAATCAAGACAACTGTTTTGACATCACTTTCCATGCGAATAAATCTTTTGTATTGTATTGTATTTAAAAACGTCAGTGCAATAAGCAGGCGCTTGACATCCTTTATTAATAAGACAATGAATTACCGATCCTGACAATCTTACAATCTTACAGTTTAGGCGTTTCTCGAACAGGCTGAGCCCGATCGGGCTGAAACTTTGCACACTTATCTAACTTTTAATTCTGATTCTAATGACACCATACTTGCCCGATGAAATGTTGAAGGAAGCAAGTGAATAAAACACGATTTTGGTTGAAAGAGGAACCGCCGTTAGGCCGTTAGTAGACAAAAGAAGCCTTTAGACCGTTAGAAGAACTTAAAACTTTCGTTAGTCTGTTAGCAAGCGTTATATTTTTGGAGCAGCTTGAAGGAAGGAATATCTTCAGTGGGCTGGCAAGCCGTTAGTCTGTTAGAGAAGCTTCAGAGATAAAACTTTCGTTAATCGGTTAGCAAGTTGTTAGACTTTTAGAAGAGTTTTAAAGGAAGAGCTTTCGTTAGGCGGTTGGCAGAAAGAGTCAGGCGGTAGGCCGCTAAAAGAGCATAAAACTTTCGTTAGTCGGCCGGCATGCCGTTAGCCTTTTAGAAGAGCTTGCTGGAAGGAACTTTCGATAGTCGGTTAGTAATCGGTTAGTGGATCATTGGACTTTTAGAAGAACTTGAAGGAAAGAGCCTTCGTTAGTCGGCTGGCAAGCCGTTAGTCTTTTAGAAGAGCTTGAGCGAGGGAACTTTCGTTAGTCGGTCTAAAAGTCTTTCGTTAGTCCGTTAGTTTCGTTAGTACAGTTGCTAGTAAACAGTGTTTGCAATTGAACGAGATAAGCACAGTGAAAACCGTGCGGCTTCCTCTTGTCGATACGGTAGAAAAATGGCGTTTTCATGCGCGGCATGTGCTCGTCGTGTCAGTGTACATTAAATTGACCCTCGTTTTTAAAACTGCCTTGTACAATTTTTATCTCTAATTGCTTTGAAAAAAAGCCAAAAAACGCAAAAAGTATTCTGAAAAATTAACACAGCAGTTAGGAGCCCTAAAGCAATAGGCATCGCTTCACCTTCGATATCTGTAACTTCTGCGTGTCCTTGTAGTTGCTTTGACAGTAGTGATGTCTCAAAGTCATCGCAAGAAGAGATGTAGAAGATGCGGCGTTAATCGTTGTTTCTTTAAAAAGAGTTGTTGAAATGGCGAGTCATCCCTCCAAAATAAAGCTTCGTGTTTTTATTTTTTGCCGTGTTTTGTGTTGGAGATCTTCTGTGTGCTCACGACTACGATAATAGGACGATGACTGAAACTTGAAAGTGACTTGTGCGCCCCCGCTTTCAGTGCTTGGCGCTCATTGTCAGTGTCGAAGAAACACCGCGGGCAAGTGTGATCAAAAGGGTGTGGCGGTAGAAGGGAACTTTTAAGGAAACGCGCTTATGTGGCAATGGCTTCTGCGCCAGCAGACCGCACTCGCGCCGTTTGTATTTGCACGGCCGGCTACACACTCGGCATTGCTTGTGGACCAGCAATACAGGTTAAAGCGTTGTCAGCTTGACGATTTCGAAGGCACTCTATGCACTTGTTGGCGCGGAGGGCTTTCGAATTGGACCAGTGCTCGTGAATATGTATACGCTCCCCGCGTTCTCAATGAGCGCGCTGGCCATTCTCTGTTCGGCTTTATTGAAAACGTTCTTTGTTGCCGATTACGCCGGTCTCATCACGAAGACTGAGCGGGAAGGTCGGTTTCGAGTTCGACGACGAATGGAGATCAACCTGTACGTTGCAGTCAATAAAGAAATCGTCGTACCGAAATTCGACATGTGGGCAGCGTTAATCTGCATTTACCTCCATATGATCACGCGCACCGCCTCGACAACAGCTGAAGTGTACGCCATTAAATGCCCAGAAGAGGCAAATGTTGCTCTTGTTTTAGGATTGCCACGCCAGTCACGATGGTTTTCTACGACTGGAATGACGCGAAAGCGATCTTCATCAACGGAATTCTTCTGGCCATCTGTTGCGTGATCTGCGTCGTCGTCTACTGGGCCATGGCATACACTCGCATTGGAAAGATGCAAGACCATTACTTCCGACGCCGATATAACGACTTTGATTTCCAGAGACATACGAAAGCAAGCGATTTGCGGGATTGCCTGCTTTGTGATCTACTACGGCTCACACTTTGGCTGGCCCTTCTATGAAGGACCGCTGAACTTCGTTCCAAAGGATGCAAACGGCACTGAAGACTCGTCGATCGCCAGCGGCTGCTTTGAGCGCTACGCTTGGTGCAAATCGGCGGTTCGAGTGCCGCTGCCTGTCTACATGACCGGCGTCCTCGTCCTCTTCAGTCTGGCTTTCTGCTTCCTGGATAGTCCGTCGCATACTCTTTTCTCGCTTGTTCTCGGACCAAGAGAGCAGGTTCGTGCACATCGAAGAAAGGTCACCGAACGATCCCGCAGGGCACCATGCAGAGCGTGATGGCGTTGGGCGGAAGTCTCGCGCAATTTGTCATGCCGCTCATTGCCACGTAGGTGAAGGATGTTGCAGCACGAACCTTGGTTGCCTCCGGCGTTTGCAGACTGTTATTTGAGCATTTCGGTTATCAACCCGTGGTGCTCATCATGCTAGGTCAACTCTTCATTGGTCTTGTCCTGACACTGGTCTTCTATCGTCGGCTTGTCCCGCTGAAAGTTCGTCTTCAGGAATGAGACAAACGGCGACAACGAGATTATTCTTCAGAGTGAAAACGCTCTGTGATAAATGTGCACCGCGACTTTTTCTGTCCCTCGTTTCTAGTTCATCGCTCTATCCGTACGCTACTTCCTCTGCCCATCAATCAGTCTGAACGAGAAGTCTGTCGATCGTTCCACATGATTTCACCGAATTTACTGCAAGAAATGTGAAGTGTGATGCGAATCTTTTTTCTAGCTGCTGCTATTCCGACACACTATAGAAGACCGTCCTTCGGATTTACCTTTGCCGGCTGCTCTCGCACGTCACGCCGCCGTTTCTCAGATTCAATTCAAGCCTTTTAAGTAGGCAGCTGCAAACCAAAACATTTCACAGTTACAGCCCAGCCGGGACGCGCCGTATACGTGTCATCATATAGAGAGTGACGCGTGTCACTCTCTATGTGATGACACGTATACGGCGCGTCCCGGCAGGGCTGTAGTCTGTCATGTCAGGCTTGTTTATTTTAGTCTCTGAGAGTGATTGCCAACGTTTTGACCGATGATGGGGTCTTCGTCGGCGTCATACCAAATGGAGTTCAAGACTACGCGCCAACTCGCAGGGCTGGACATCAAGTGGGTATGATGAGCCACTTCTGAACGTTAAACTCAAACACTTGTTCAGGAGCATCAGTGGAGCTGCCTTCTGAAGAGCTCTGCGACGCGCTTCCGATGACCGTCAACTTCTACGTCGGGCAGAGTGAATTTGCCTTCTTTGTTTTAGGAATGAGGCTGACTTATAGAATTCATGAGCTCAACGACGGTTCACTTTTATTGGCGATCCACCTACGAATCGGCCCTCCTCGAGACTGGTTTCACAAGTGTCGAATGGCAGACACCAATCGTCTCAGCGGAGGCGCTTGAGCGTTATGGCTACGACGTCTTCCACGACTATCTCACACCGGTGCCGAACGACGCAATCTTCATTGCACGAAGGAGCACGAAAACCTCACACAAGCTGAGAAATGGCTGGACAGCGCGTTATTTCAACGTGTGAAAAGAATAAAGATTCACCATGCAAATGGCACTTTCAATGTGAAGAATTGAAGAGTTTCAGCAGGGAATAAATTGAAGATTGTTCGCATTGAAACCACTCCAATTTGGCGAGGAGAAGCTGGTGAAAGAAACGCGCGTTTGAACGCGGTAAACTCACCTGAACGAGGTAAGCGACCGAGGAAACCGTGCGGCCCGCCGTTGTCGTTATGGTAGGAAATTGCGCTCTCTTGTGCGGCACCTTGCTGACTGTGCGGTCACACAGAAACTATTTCAAAATTAAATATCTAAAGAAGCTTCATTGGATTGCGTCTTTTTCTGCACAGAAAAATCGTCAAAAATAATTTCCCTGTTTTTGGTTCGAAAAAGTCCTACAATAATGGCTGCACATTTAAACAGCAATGAATTGTTGTTGACCATAAGTGTTTGAATGCACTGGGCGTCGTTTAACTGATATCAGTGGTGAGACGGATGGAAGGCTTTACGACCCCTTCTCGTGGTCTGCTTCTCCTCCGGTTAGAGTGAGCCAGAATGCGGGCATCCGGCACACCACTACGGCCTGGCGGCCGGCTACTCAACACACTTCTAAGCCTAGCGCAAAGATGAATACTAGTCGTCTTTTAATCTTGGTCACCTTGGCGACGACATGTTCGTCCCTTAAGCTTCTCATTGTATCGCCGCACATGACCCACAGTCATCGGGACTATGTGAATCGGATCACGAAGGTTCTCCTCGATGGCGGTCACAACGTGGTGAGCTTTAAAAGTTCCTGCATAAGTAAGCCAACTCATTTCAGACAATTCTCACGCCCATTGTGCTCACAGTAACGAAGGTAGCGCCAGTTGATCCGCGGGTGAACTATATTCAGCTGAAGTCAGTGCATCGTTGCTGCTATTCAATGTTGCAGACCGTCTGTAAGACACAAAGATGAGGAAATGGCATACCTCAAGTCCGTTGCTGGCACGACTTATTGGGAGGACGACGCGGCTCTCGGCATGCGATTGCGAAGTCTCAAGAGCAACCTTGATTTCTTCAAGCTCTTTAACTCTATGTGTCAAGGTGAGTCATGAAACATGTGATATTTGTTCAGATTTGGCCAACGAACGAGAAATCATTGATCGTTTAAAAGAGGAACAGTTCGACGCTGGCCTCTTTGAGTATTACGAAGTCTGCTCTCTTGGACTCTTTCACGAACTCGGCATTGACAAGTGAGTTGACCATTTTAGCTTTGAAATACCATTCAGAGTCTTGTCGTTTATGGCCCTGCCGCTAACGCGCTTTGTGGAAACGGCTCTAGGCATTGCAGCGCCGCCGTCATATACTCCAAGTGGGCTTATTGTCCTGAAAATACTTCTCTAGTTCATCTAACAACAGCGAGTGAGAGTATGGACTTCTTTGATCGTGCCTATAATCTCTTCGCATCCCTTTGCTTGTACAACGAAGCATATTATCGATGCTCTAAAGCGACGGAAGCATGGCGTAACGCTTATGGAAAAGCAAGCTTCTTTTCTTGTGATTACTGTTTAGGACTTTCCCGACATTTGGCGAATGATGCGCTTGCCGTCGGCCATCTTCCTGAATTCAGTCGACTTTCTTGAGATGAGCCGACAAACAACCGCACACGTTAGATATATTGGAATGGCTGGTGTTGAGCCACACACCTTACCCGAAGTGAGTGCACGTTTTTAAGCGCCACAGTTGTTTTTAAGGAATTCAAAGATATTTCGGAGTCTGGAAAACAAGGCTACGTTTTGGTGTCCTTTGGCACGACGGCCTATTCAAGCAAGGTGAAGAGACCGAAAAAACATTACAGTAATTAAGGTGCCCACGCACATTATTCAAGCTTTTGTGACGGCAATGGATAAGTTCCCCGACGTGAACTTTATATGGAAGTTTACAGCCGAAACCAATATTAAAATGCCTTCGAACGTCTTTACTAGAGCATTTATTCCACAAATTGCCCTGCTCAGTGCGTTCGAGGCTTCGTAGCCATGTTTTCAGATGACTCTCGCTGTTTGGGATTCATCACTCATGCCGGATTGAACAGTATCCTGGAGACGGCTTACTTCGGAGTCCCAGCCATTGTCTATCCAATTGCATTTGATCAGGTTTGAAGGAAAGAGAAACATTTTGGCTCCAGCCACATAATGCACGCATGCTTGAAAGCAAAGGTGCCGCTATCTACTTGGCGAAGAAGGATGTAACCGCCAAGACGTTGACAGCCTATTTGAAGGCAATCTTGGACCCGAATGGGTATGCATTTATTGTAGATTTTGATCTTGATTTTGATCTCACACAGAAGTTACCGTGCAAAAGCCAAGCGACTCTCACGTCTCTTTAAAGCCCGAACAAATACTCCTGAGGAAATCATTCTTGAGTAAGTCGGGAAGACTAAAACAACAACAAAACCTTGCAGCACCGTTGAATTTGTTGCAAAATTCGGTCCGATGACGGAATACAACGTCAAAGGTACAGAGCTCTCCTATGTCGTTCGGGAATCACTCGACGTCTATGCTTTTTTCATCTTGATCGCTACTGTTGTAATATCGGTGCTGGTTCTTCTCCTCATTCACATTCTTCATTTGTTGTGTCCCCAAAGGAAGGTCAAGAGAGACTAGTCTAAAAGAGTGCTTACGTTGTGGATGAAGCTGCATGAGCAGTTGCATTAAGCATGGGATAGAGACATTGAAGCATGATCCGTTGCCAGTACGTCCGATAGAGTTTGCAGAAGACTAGAGCGACTGTTGCATTCGCCAGAGGCATCAATGAGCACATCAAAGCTGACAGAATAAGAGCAGTTGAGCCGAGCGGCGCTCCGGTGAGGATGACAACAACTAACGCGAACTGTGGTAGAGTCCATGTGACGGACGAGTGGGCTGACGAGTGAACTGCAAGTTTAGCGTTTGAAAGGAGTCTAAAAACTAGGGTTGGGATTTGGGGGCGATCAGCAAACGTGCCGTTTGACCGAAAAGAATGATTTCTATCCGCGAACGGAGGATCCATAGCCGCGACAGTTGAGATAGAAGGCAGCTACGCCAGGTGTTCCAACGAAGTGTTGACCGTATACATCGCTACTCCAACCGCTGAAGGCATCCAAGCCGCCGAATGGGCATCGGTCACGAAGAGAAGACGAACGATGAGAAGCAGAATGGACGGCCACATCACAAGCGAGCACCAAAGCGAATGCGTGCTATTTCAGATCGCACCGCCTTTTTACGGAGAACTGTAGCACGGCTTGCAGCGCCAACGTCTTGAAGGACTCCGTCGGAGGCAGCGCGTGGACCTTGTGACCGTCTTTATTGAAGAGAAACTAACAAGCACGAAGAACCACAAATGGATTTAGTCGCGGTCAGCATTTCGAAGCGCCTGCTGAATGGCATCTTGAATCGCGTCCTGTACTGTGTCTTGTATAGCGTCTTGAACTGCATCTTCGACAGCGTCGGCGATCATCTCATGCGGGATATCGTCGAGATCCATTGTGGTCTGCTGCCGAGGTTCGTTATCACGGAACCAGTTCAAGATGTTGTTCAAATCAGCAGCGTCGTCCCTTCCGCCGGTGAGCATGTAGCGTTGTTCCGCACTGCTACTGAAGAAAATTCTTGGTGGAGTAAAACTTACGTTGGAAAGCCTTCGGCTGACGTTACTGTTAGCGCAAGGAGAAGAAGAAAGGCAATGTAGATGGACATCGTTTTTGAAAGCCTTTCAAGAGACACTCACAAGGCTGCGAACGATGATTACAAGCAGATGCTGTCTCTTTTATAGAATCAGGAAAGAAGGTAACCGGATTCCTTAACAATAGCCCAGCAGTCGAGAAGTCGGCCGAAAGATCGTGATCAAACGGGCGCACTTCTAGTCGCAACATGCGAGTGGGTTTATTGTTCCTGGTAATCTTTGTTGCACCATATTTGCAGAGTCGCACAGCCAGTGCCGTGTCAAGGTGAACCCCAAAAAGAACCAACTTTTAAGGACGTTTTTGGCAAACGATCCCGATCTTTCGCAAAGGCGACAACGTCTTTTCTTAACGGCGAAAGCACATGCGAGGACGAAGAAGAAGAAGGCAACTCGCAGAGCACCGGAAACCACAGAACCACGCTCTTCTGTCGATATCGATAATCAAACGTGTGATGTCTGAACATTCTTTCGCTTATTTAATCACGCGAGATGGATCCCGGAAGACGCTTTCAATTGCCCGAAAACGCCTTGCCACACGTAAAGTTTGCCTGGTGAAAGCAGAAGCCCGAAATTTGGCCTGCCTTCGCCGCTCCCGCTCTTGACGTACACGCGTGGACGTAGGCTCACATTTTGCTCCCACCACGCATATGGAGGGACGCCCCTCTTCGCTAGGGGAAAGGGGCCCAAATGAAGCCTCGACGTCAGCAACTCTTTGTTGCTGCGGCCCTGCGTCGTGTCGATGCATTGTGTATTGATGAAATCTGCAGTTGCTCATCCTAGTCATACTCCCGCTGCCTGGTGTTTTAAAAATTGGTATTTTTGGATTCCAAGGTTTCTTGGGCGGTCTTAAGCTTAAGCGATGTAAACAAAAAGATCCTTGGATTGCGGGAGCTTTTTAAAAACTTAAAAGTGTGTTCAGAAACCTCGCCTCTTTTAGAAATTGGTGAGCTTCTTTCTCACGCTTGTTATTGAATGCTCACTACTCGGCTCGTATTGCTCGCTTTCGAGGCTCCCACGCGGAATGCAAAAATCCTTGACGACAGACGATCTTTGTGGTTCAGGATCCGTGTAATCTCATGGCATCCACGAGTTGCATATGCATGAACGCAGCGGACTTCGTAAATATTATTTCTCTTGCTCGTGGATACGTGAGGTATCAATGAGAGAATGCAAAATGAAGTTGAGGCCCCCGCAAAAAAATCTTGGCTTGTTTTGAGACGGACATTGAGCAACTATTCTCGGCCTTTCCTCATTCCAGCGAGCTCCACGTGCTCTTCGAGAGGAATTGAATTGGTAAATATCCTCGACCTTAACGACTCTCTTAATGCAGCGGCTTTGAGAGGCGCGCTTTGAGAGTCTCGAATTTCTCGTCCCACAAAGGAACCCCCACTAAGGTCTTTCTTTATTCAACATAATCTGAACCACCTAGACTCTAGGAACCGTTCTCCATCCTCCAGCACGCTCGCCCTCAAAACTCTTCTCTCCTTCCATCTTCTTCGTAAACAATAAACGCAATGCCCGAATTGAATCCCCTGCCTTCACGATTTCTTCTCTCGCAATTGTCTTCGATCTTCCTTTGCTTCTTTCTTGCTGTGTGGCGGGCCGCTGTCGCGTGTTGCCCAACAAACAACACACTTATTGTTTGTAGGCGGTCCACGGTTATGGAGCCGGAGACCATCGTTATGCCCTCCGTCGTGCCGGAAAACCTCTTCTTCATGGGCTACATTGCAATTGGCGAGCCTGTTTTCCATTTTTGAAAATATTATATTTTAGGTGGTTTTCTTGCTGTGTCAAACACACTAATCCTGCTCTCTATCGTTTGCATTCGCGAAGTGCGAATTCGAAAGGAGTTCGTTCTCATGGCTGGCCTTTGTGTCGTCGATTTGCTGGTTTCAATGGGTTTTCTTCTTGCGGCAATATATCGACTTTCGCTTCCTGAAGGTAGGCCAATTTTGCAAAAGCAGTTGCCACTTTCAGACTTTCCAAGAATAGTCCCACGGTCTTATTGTAACTACCACGTTTTTCATCATCTCATTGGCATCGGATATCCGTTGGTCGGCACAATGGGCGTCATTCAAGCTATTGATCGTCTCTTTGCTCTTCGTATTCCCATTTTGTATACTCGTTGGACCACAACATACGCTTTCGGGATGGTTTCTGGTGAGCGGGCTGACCAATCTGAAGGTGTAGTTGCAGTGCCAATAATTGTTTCAACGTTGGGAATGATCCTCAACTTTTATGTAACAAAAGACTCTCAAAATCTTGTCGACGTAAGTCTGCGCTCATTTTTTCAACTTTGCAGTCTTATTGCTACACGAGCTTTGCCGTTTATCCGCCCTATTTCAAGTTGAGTCTATTGGTGCGCATGGTTTGTTGCCTGACAGCTGCACTTCTTTACGTCGACATTTATATCCGGCTGAGAAGTGTAGGTTTTGCAACGTTCGACAAGAAGTTGGGTTGTTTAGCACTTCAAAGGAATGGCTAATGTTGGACATGGGAATTCGTTGCAAGCTCGTGCCACAATAACGATAGGCAAGCTGAAGGAGAATCATGAAACTTCAAATTTCAGGCTTGACGACCCTCAACGCGTTCATCTTTATGTTCATTCCCGACTTGTTTATCCTCTGTGACTTTGGTCATTTGAAATCGCGATACGGCGTTGTTTTCTACATTGCTGTGCTCATCAAAATGTTCATGGATTTCGGTCCGTTTCTTCGCTTTAACAACGTTTCTTCAGCTATACATTACTGCCGACATGACGAGCTTCGCAAGGCAATCAAAAACGTGCTCATGCCGTGGAAGGAGCGCGCTATGTCGCCCATTCGTCGTCACTTGTCTCATCACTGGAGTTTTAGCAAGACGCAGGACGAGATCCAAGCCCTCAACATCCCCACAGCAAGCGTCTAATTACCAACAGAGCGTGTTGAACGGCGATTCGAATGGACAAGATCAAAATGTGATCTCAATCCACTGGTATGGGTGAATAATCACCCTGATCATAATTTGTACGGATAAGCTTGGTACAATTTTCATTGAAGATGTTTCCCTTCAACCTCGGTGAAATGTGTAGTTCGATTTGACTGGAACACGAATCGGTTGTTGATAAGATGGTGCCGTGTTCGTAACGTGACAGCGGTGTGCTCTAGGTGAGGCGTAGTCTCTGTGGTCACAGAATTCGGAGTTGTGGCCACAGAGTCATCTGCCGCAACCTCGGAGAGACAAGGAAGGCTGAGAGAAACGAGAAGACGCGAGAGAAATAACATCACGCGGAGGTGCAGAGTCGCTGGGTGTTGAGAAATCGACCAGAGAGCCCTCGTTTTCGTCTTTCCTCCAAATGTCGAAACGATCCTAGTCTCGTCATAGAGTCAGAGTGCGGTCATAACTTTACTCTTCTTCGCTAGTATTAAAGGCATTCGCATCAAGAGATAGTATCAGAGAGCAGTCACAAGTGGAGGCGCTAATCTTTCGCGTCGTTCAAAGTCTGGAACATTGCCTCTGATGAAACACCAATTCTGATTTCCGAGACTTTTTGAGAATAATGATTCAGAAGTAAGTGTATGACCGCACAATTTCATCAGGAGAGGTAGTGAAAGAATGTTTCGGAGGAATAGTAAAGAAGCAGTGGCAGGGCGAGAGAGTTAGAGTGAAGAGAGTCGCAGGCAAACAGGCTAGACGTCGGTTGCCCTGGCTGATACGCTTCCAAAGAACGCAAGGGGCCCTTCGACCCCACGTGTTTTGGTCCCAGCCGCGCGCGCGCCCTCTGCACGCACCTCTCCCTCTCGTCTATAAAAGCGCGCCTTCTCTTGCATCACAAACAAACCTCTTTCGAAATTTGCCGCGCACTACGCGTGCTCAAGACTTACCCGATCTACCTTCAGGCATGAGGTCTCTTATTCTCTCAGTCTTTCTTCTGGGCTGTCAGTTAACGGATGGGTTAAAGATTGTTATCTTCGCCCCGGCTATGGCTAACAGTCAGGTGAGCTTCTGAAGAACTTCAAACAACTGAGTGCGCAGATCATCTTCAACGCTCGAGTAGCGGATATCCTCGCCGCCGGAGGTCACAATGTGACGATGCTGAAGGTGACAAAATTCAAGCGAAAGCCACTCCCTGAGGTGAAAATGGATCCGAGAATTAGAGGTTCGACTTGAAACCGGAACGTTAACGCGAATCCTTGCAGTAATGCCGGTGAACGCCGAAATCGATATCGACGGCGACGAGCTGCAAGAGAAGATGCAAAGCGGGGTGTATAAGGTTGACTATCTGGTATTCTCAATGTGGTTTTTTCTCTTAGGAGTACTCTGCACTCGAAACGTTGACCGGGGACCAGATGAAGATGTACAACAAATTCACTGACATTCTTGTTCAAAGCTGCGAAGGTATACACATTGACGCTTCGACAATGAATCCTTTCAGTTCTCCTCAATAACACAGAGTTTCGCGACTGGCTAAAGGCGGAGAAGTTCGACTTAGCCTTCACGCATATGTACACTTTCTGCCCTATCGGCATCATCCACGACGTGAGCTTCATGACACTAATGATGAAAGGTTACAGGCAAAGATCCCGTCTTGGATCTGGCTCAACAGCGGCGCTTTGGTAGACTTCGTCGCTGACGCAATTGGGGTGCCATCGCCGCCGAGCTATGTGCCGCGTGAGAATCGATGTCGAGTCGTATGAAGTCTTTAGCAATGATGATGATGGCTGCCGACAAGCTGAATTTTGTTGGACGACTCAAAAGTCTCATCGGAACGGCGCTTATGAAGTATCTATATCCGCGGATGATTCCCAATCGAGAGACAGCCATCTTCCGGCGTCTCGTTGATCCAAACTTCCCGGATCTTATCGAAATTGCGTCAAAGGTTTGAGAAAGCGTTCCAAGATACTAGTCGTTCTAGGCGCCGGCTGTCTTCGTGAACTCAGACGAGATGATCGAGCCACCGCGGCCGACTCTGCACAAAATCGTCTACATTGGAGGGGTCGGCATGAAGAAGGCGAATGCAAAGCCGCTCACTGGGGTTTACTTCAAATTTCAAGTCGAAGCTTTCCTAGGACTACGCGAAGATCGCTGACCGAGCCAAAGGAATGATCCTGTTCTCGTTTGGATCTGGAGCTAACGCCAGCCATATGCCCTTGGAATGGAAGCGTGCCTTCCTCGACGCCTTCGCCGAGTTCCCCGAGATTGAGTTTCTTTTGCGCTACGATGTACAGTAACATCTCGACAAACGCTAATCACGACCATTTAGGGAACAGATCTCAAGGACGTCCCAAAAAATGTCTACCTCTCCAAGTGGCTTCCTCAAGCCGATCTTCTTCGTGAGTCGGATCTCTCGATATTGAGCGAAGTTTCAGAGCATCCAAAGACAAAAGCTTTCATCTCGCATGGCGGCTACAACAGCGTTCAGGAAGCGATAAATGCAGGCGTCCCACTCATAACTCTCGGCCTTCTCGGTGATCAGCCAAAGAATTCGATGATCGCCGAGATGCGCGGCATTTCCGTCAACTTACACAAGAGTGACGTTAAGAAGGAGAAGATTGCAGCTGCAATCAAAGAAATCACTACAAACAACAAGTTTGATACATTCTTTTCAGTAGGGAGGAAATTCAGGTACAAAAAGGCGATCCAGAAGATTGGTGCAATGGTAGAGAAGAAGCCGATTGCGATCGAGCAACGTATCCTCGAGTGGACGGCCTTCGTTGGAGAGTTCAAGACCCTCGAGAATCTCATTCCACATGCTATTCACCTCTCCTTTGTCGAGTACCACAATCTCGATGTCTTTGCTCTTCTTTTCATTGCGCTTCTCATCGTCGTCTTCTTAGTTGTGAAGATCCCCCTGCTAATCATCCGTTGGCTGAAGCGTAAGATCTTGGGTGACACAAAGAGCAAAAAGGAGTAAGCCCTGATCTCGTCAATTTAGTACGCATTATTGCTACAATTTGAGTAGTCTTTCAATAAAGTTTTTTCTCGAAATAACGCCTCCTAATAACTGACAGTTTTCATTGAAAAACAGCTTGGAGAGGGCCCGAGCACAAATTGACAACCAATTGCTAAATTTGTGAAGTGAAGTTGGATGCCCAGCGGCGACGTTGACTTGACCATCAGATACAGAAACAAAGAACTTAGTTGGACCTTGAAGCAAAGAATTCGCTAAATATTTTCAAGATACAGCATTCAGCTATAACGACACTTTTGTGGAAGACAAAGGAGAGCAGTTGTCAATACAAGTATTGTATATGGGGTACACCCCCTAGAACCAGCCACATTGTTACATCACGAAGCTTCTCTTTCGAAATGTGTGTACGCCTAGATTGCGGCGCAAGGTAAGGCTGATAAAGGAATGCAAAAAGCCTCGCTGCACCCACAACTCTTGGGTATAAAAACCCTTCTTCCCTTACATCACACGCTAGCGCTTTCAAAATTTGTCATCCGCTAAAAATCGTCAATTGGTTTCCTTGCTCTTTATTGAAGAAAATGTTTTTAGTCATGAAGGACCTTATTCTCCTCATGTTCCTTCTCGGCTGCCCAGCAGTGGTTGGCTTAAAGATCGTAATCTTCGCGCCAGCAATGGCCAACAGTCAAGTAGGCTTTTGAAAACTGCACACGTCTCGCCACAGATCATCTTCAATGCGCGAGTGGCTGATATTCTCGTCGGAGGAGGTCACAACGTGACAATGCTGCAAGTTTCGAAGTTCAAACGACCGCCACAACCAGAAGTGAAAATGGATCCGCGAATTCGGGGTAGAAAGTTTTTTTTGGCTGTTTTGTCTATACACGAGCAGTCGTTCACGTTAATGCGGAAGTTGACGTTGACGGTGTCGCGATGTCACAGCAGATGCAAAGCGCCGTTTACAAAGTAGGCTTATTATGTCGTCGTAACAATCTTCTCAGGATCAATCCGTCCTCGAAACGTTGAGTGGTGACCAGAAGAAGATGTTCGCTAAGTTCACCGATATAATGGTTGAGAGTTGTGAAGGTCAGGTTTCAAGCGCCCTAAAGATAATCTTGCAGTTTTCATTAAGAACACCGAGTTTCGCAACTGGCTGAAGGCGGAGAAGTTCGACTTGGCCTTCACGCACATGTACACCTTCTGTCCGATTGGCATCATCTATGATGTAAGGCCTTCTTCTAGAATTAGCAAGGCTTGTCAAATGCAGGCAAAGATTCCATCGTGGATCTGGTTGAACAGTGCGGGATTGCTCGATTTTGTTGGTGATGCAATTGGCGTTCCTTCTCCACCAAGTTATGTTCCACGTGAGAAGTTTGGCTTGTCAAAAATTTTCATTCCAGCAATGCTGATGATGGCAGCGGATAAGCTGGATTTTGTCGGCAGACTCAAGAGCCTCATTGGAAACGGGCTCATGAAGTACATGTATCCGCGTATGATTCCCAATCGAGAGACAGCCATCTTTCGCCGCCTCGTTGACCCCACCTTCCCCGACCTCCTGGAAATCGCATCAAAAGTTTGAAACGAAAATTTGTTGATGCCTTTAACGTATGCAGGTTCCCGCAGTGTTTGTTAACTCCGATGAGATGATCGAACCACCTCGCCCGATTCTTCACAAAGTCGTCTACATCGGCGGTGTCGGAATGAAGAAAGCAAATGCGAAACCACTCACTGGGGTTGGTTGATCTCCAACTCTTTTGGATTCTCTAGGACTACGCGAAGATCGCAGAGCGAGCCAAGGGAATGATCTTGTTCTCTTTCGGATCCGGAGCCAATGCCAGCCACATGCCCTTGGAGTGGAAGCGCGCCTTCCTTGAAGCCTTCGCCGAGTTCCCCGAGATCGAGTTCCTTCTGCGCTACGATGTACTGTCACATATCGACAACCGCTAATCACGATCGTTTAGGGAACTGATCTCAAGGACGTGCCAAAGAACGTCTACCTCTCTAAATGGCTGCCACAAGCCGATCTTCTTCGTGAGTCGTATACTAGATATTGAGCAAAGTTTCAGAGCATTCAAAGATAAAAGCCTTTATCTCTCACGGCGGCTACAACAGCGTCCAAGAAGCGATCAATGCTGGCGTTCCACTCATCACTCTCGGTCTCTCTGGAGATCAGCCGAAGAATTCGATGATTGCCGAGATGCGCGGTATTTCTGTCAATCTGAGGAAGAAGGATGTCAACAAGGAAAGCATCGTTGCCGTCATCAAGTAGATCACCCAAAACGACAAGTCAGGATGGCTCTGCTGAACTAGACAGATTCAGGTACAAAAAGGCGATCCTGAAACTGGGCAATATGGTGGCGAAAAAGCCGATCGCCATTGAGAAACGAATTCTTGAGTGGACCGCCTTCGTTGGAGAATTCAAAACTCTTGAGAACCTCATTCCTCATGCCGTTCACCTTTCATTTGTTGAGTATCACAACTTGGATGTCTTCGCTTTCCTCTTTCTCATCGTCTTTGTCGTTCTTTTTCTCGCAGTCGAAATTCCTTTGCTCGTTGTTCACTGGATGAAAAGCAAACTCTTCGGCCAAAAACCCAAGCAGGAGTAGGGCACAAAATCACTTTCACTCGTTGTTGCAGTCTGTGCGTCTTGCTGGCAATAAATTGTTTGGCTTGAACCTGCGTCAAATTGTCTTCAAGACATAGAAAGGTGAAAGGATTCAAAGCCGCCAAACCCTATACGGGCAACGGATGTCTGTGATGGACATCAGAGTGGAAAACTAAAAAGCTTCATTTAGGAATAGTCTCTTTTATTAGTGCTAGCAATAAGCTAAACATTCTCAACTTCGAACGAAAGAGCATCGTGACCGACCAAAAGGTTTAGCACTGGCAGGACATCTTCGTTCCATGGACCATCAGCCAGCTTCACGTTTAGTCCTTCGAAGAAAGCCGGCCGGTCGAATTTGAACGATGGAACTACGGTCAATGAGCGATTGTCTTTTCCGTCCAGCGCCGGTCGAAGAAAGCGTTTGATACTCGCCTGCGTTAGCTTTTTGATCTCCGAAATACTCCCAACCCACGCCATTGTCAGACATTGCCACACGCAAATCTCCGATGTGCCCGTCAGAACAATATTGCCGGAGTCCACCGCGATGAGCGAAACCTCCTTTGCGCGATGAAAATACGCCGATGGCTACAAATGGTTCAACAGTCGTTGTTGCGTCTGCTGGGGATTTTCTGGGAGCACTTTCACAAATGCTTCGATTCTTCGATTTCACAGCCACATGATCATTTTGGTGGCATTCATCACGCCGACCAATCAGTTCTCATCTTAGTGAAGTTACAGCCCCTTTTTAGGAGCGCTCTGTCTAGTTGTTGTTCTCAAGAAGCACTGATATTCTTCCGCTGCTGCGGCATTTGATGACATAAAGGTACACTCTGTTGTTACTGCGTGCTCCAGGTGATTCAAAGTGCTGGGAATATATAAGAGTTGGAATGAGACAAAGTATTTTGGCGATGTCACAAGATTCACCTGCGGCCAGCGACCTTCATAATCGATGTCCTCATGACCCTTTCTCTCAACCGCAACTAGTGTGCTCTAGGAAATGCTGACAACTAGGCGCCCGGCCCGTCTCTATGGTCAGCTGCCTTTGCCTGCGTCGTTTGCTCTCTTTGCCTTTAGGGAATGAACCCTCCAATTGGAATCATTGCTTAATAGTAATGAAATCGTCCAGACGTTTTCTCCGCTTCTCGTTGTTGACGTCTTCTGCTTGCAACTCCACTGTGGTCTACGCCCATTGATCTAGAACTTTGCTTCGGCAGTGTAGCACAAATCTGTTAATGTAACGGAATTGTACAGAATCAATTGGGGGTTTCGTGTTTTCAGTACCCGCCGGGGGCGGCACCCTCCAGATGCATCGGTTTCACTTAGTAATCTTAGTCGTATCTACCGAGAAACACTCGATGCGCGTGCTCGGTTTCGCGCTAGCTGTCCCTAGAAAAGTTTCGACACATCGCACGGAGACGTCAATTTGCAGTCGCTGTGATTTTCATCTTGCACTTTATCGCGTTTCGGGCAAATTTTCGGTGGCGTCGTACAACGATTCTTTTTTTAGGCGAAATGAACATAACAACGGCTGCTCTGGAGCTCGCTACGAATCCAACAGTGCGCTTCCTACAAACTTTTCGCCTTATCATGGCGACGCTCAGCTTGATTTTCTCCGTTGTTATGATACGCCATCACCGGTTTTGTTTCAAAGCTGCTGCGAAATACTGCTTGCAGAAAATTCGTTGTAAACAAAAACGCCAAGCTCCTGGTTCTTAGTTTCGTAATGGCGCTTATCATACAATGCGTTAATGTAGTGGCAATGTCGATTTTCAACTTAATACGGTTTTATTCTTTTCAGTAAGTTTTGAAATTATTGCACAAACATCGTTTTTAGAAGTGTGGACGACTTACTTTTCCCTGCCACTCATTGCATATGGCTTGGCTACTCATTCGCCTTCACTCAATACGTGCTCGCCTATTCGCTAGTTTTAGTGTGCGTTGAACGTTTGGTGGCAACTATTTACTATCGAGTGTATGAATCAAGAGCGATTGTTCTCGGTGTGGTGCTTGTCGCAATTCAGGTTTAGTTCGACTATTCCGCTGCATATAAGTTTCAGTGGGGCCTTCCAGCCGCCTGCACTTTTTATGTTGCGGGGGATTTTGACACAAGAGGCGAAATGTTCTACTGCGCGCTCTCTCAGCAGGCTATCATTCGGATTGCTTCCACGACGGTTTGTCTTTCTTGTCGTTGCTGATGCACACGTATGAATAGGCATTCGTTGTTGTATGCGAGATCTGTGCATTAATTGTCTTCCACATCATTAAGAGAGTGAACAAGCGACGAAGAAAGCGCGAACAAGCGCTTGACCTTACTGCCAGGCAAGGCGAGAGGATAGGGAAAGGAGCCTCATAACGATTCCAGATATCAGCTCGACGAAAACGTTCGATCAGTTGCCAATCTTCTAGGATTTTTCTGGGTTCACTTCTGTTTCAATATGATTATTGCCGGTGCCTATACGGCGGCAGCGCCGTTTATTCGCCCAGACGACATCGCAGGCACAGTGATTCTACAGGTATCTGGCTTTCTTGAAAATGACCTTTAGGATTCCATAACGCAACTTTACTTATATGGAATTCTTGTTCCTGTTGCCTTTTATTTCCGACTACGCTGTGAGAAGCGACGAAATAGCGAGGTGTTGAGGACAAATCAAGACGGTGTCGGCGAGCGCCATTTCGATATTTTCGCTAGATTGTGGCGATAACCAGCAACGCCATACATGCTTAGGCCGATCTCATGCTTTCGCAATGCAATCTTGCACGCCTTTTGAGGATGCATTCTCACAAATGAAAGATTTTCAAACCAATAGTCAAGCCAGGGAAGATGTGCTTTTCAAAGAAGATGAAACTCGGAAAGTTCATGTGCATTTCCTCACACATGATGTCAACCGCAGACGAGTCGCCATGTCACACGCCATTTCTGACCAGGGCGCAACGCGTTCGTTGCTGAACTCGACGGTGTCGAAACTGCCTTGTGCCTTGAGAGTTCAGCGTTCAATCTCGACCATGACTGCACGCGTACTGCACCCAGCGCGAGCGATTATAAAAGCGCACTCGCTTGCATCACGGACCAGTCTGGTTGTCGAAACGCGCTGCCTTCCCTTAAGAATAGTAAAGTTTCTTCTTGATAGACGATGTAGTAACGTCATTCAAGTCTTCCATCTCTCTTTCGCAAGTCAGACTTCATAGTTTATTTGTTAGAGTCTTGTTTGCTGTAGGAATGGTCAGGCGCGGAAGCTATAGAGTTCTCGTAATCATATTTTGCGTCGAAACGCTTTTCCGTCGAATGTCGCTTGCAGAATACTGCACTTTATGCAACGAGTTGACTAGGGGCACTGGAGTTTTGTCCCTTGTAATTAACGCTAGACAAAGACGAAGAAAAGGGGGAAATGAATATTGCTTTTCGCATTTAAAGAGCAATTGTCTTTCACTGAGCTTATCTAAAGTCCCATTCCTTTGCTTCACACATAAACTACAAAGGGGTTTGTGGTCTTGTTTGTGTTTGTGACGCGAACCAACTTTTTGTGACCTTCACTCCGCCCTTCACTTGCACCCAACACTCTGAGCTAAACTATAAAGTCCACTGCACAAACCAAGCCTTTTATCACGCGCGGTTCAGAACTCTTTCGATATCATTGCAAGGTTTTTAAGGATGAACGCGTTTATCCTTCTTCTACTTGCCTTCGCCAGTTATGGAGCGGTTGGCCTCAAGATTGCAATGTTCGTTCCTACGATGGCGAATAGTCAGGTGAGAAGTGCATGGCTTCGCTAAACGCTTTAGATAATCTTCAACGCTCGCGTGGCCGAGATTCTTGCTGACGGCGGCCACAACGTTACACTCCTTCGGATAACAAAATTCAGGCGATCGGTACCGCTCCCTGAGGTCAAGATTGATCCAAGACTTCGAGGTAGGCATAAAACCCTTAGCAAGCTTTTCATCTACAGTTGTTCCTGTAAATGCTGAAGTCGACATCGATGGCACAGAGTTTCAAGAAAAGATGCAAAGCAGCGTCTACAAGGTCTGGCGAATATTAGAGTCTTCGACTGCCATATTCAGGAAGAATCGATGTTTGCCTCGATCTCTGGAGAACAAAAGAAGATGCACGACAAGGCCGCCGAGTTTCTGGTGGAGAGCTGCGAAAGTTAGTGTCAACCAACTTCGTTAAGCGCATTTCAGTTCTCCTCAAGAACACCGAGTTTCGCGACTGGCTAAAGGCGGAGAAGTTCGATCTGGCCTTCACGCACATGTACACTTTCTGTCCGATCGGCATAATCCACGATGTAAGTCTCTCCCCTCATGACGAGAAACGCAAACATGCAGGCAAAGATCCCGTCTTGGATCTGGCTCAACAGTGCCGGACTGGTGGACTTTGTTGCTGATGCAATCGGGGCGCCCTCTCCACCCAGTTACGTTTCACGTAAGTAGTGAATTGTATAACTTTTCTGTCCAGCTATCTTCATGATGGCCGCTGACAAGCTCGACTTTGTCGGCCGACTGAAGAGTCTCGTCGGCAACGGGCTCATGAAGGTCATCTACCCGCGAATGATTCCAAACCGAGAAACAGCCATTTTTCGTCGACTCGTCGACCCGAACTTTCCCGACCTGATACAGCTCGCTTCAAGGGTTCGAGAAGCTACATGACTGGTAACATCCAGGCGCCGGCTGTCTTCGTAAACTCCGATGAGATGATCGAGCCACCACGTCCGACTCTTCACAAAATTGTCTACATTGGAGGCGTTGGCATGAAGAAGGCGAATGCGAAGCCGCTCACTGGGGTATGCTTCAAATTTCAAGTCGAAGCTCTCCTAGGACTACGCCAAGATCGCCGAGCGTGCAAAGGGAATGATCTTGTTCTCGTTTGGGTCGGGAGCCAACGCCAGTCACATGCCATTGGAATGGAAGCGCGCATTCCTCGACGCCTTCGCCGAGTTCCCCGAGATCGAGTTCCTTCTGCGCTATGACGTAACTACATAGTTTCAATGCAGCCTAAGCACACTCATTTAGGGAACAGATCTCAAGGATGTGCCAAAGAACGTCTACCTCTCTAAATGGCTGCCACAAGCCGATCTTCTTCGTGAGTATCATAACAGTTTCTGAGAAACTTTGTAGAGCATCCAAAGACGAAAGCCTTCATCTCGCATGGCGGGTACAACAGCGTGCAGGAAGCAATCAACGCTGGAGTCCCGCTCATCACTCTCGGTCTCCTAGGCGATCAGCCAAAGAATTCGATGATTGCCGAGATGCGCGGCATTTCCGTCAACCTTCTCAAAACAGACGTGAACAAAGCAAAAATAACAGCTGCTATCCACGAAATTCTTGACAACGACAAGTGAGCGTATTTGCTCTCATGAAATTTTTCATTGGCAGATACAAGAAGGCAATCCTGAAGCTCGGCGCGATGGTGGAGAAGAAGCCGATCGCCATCGAGCAACGTATCCTCGAGTGGACAAACTTTGTGGGGGAGTTCAAAACACTCGACAACCTCATTCCTCATGCCATCCATTTGTCTTTCATTGAGTACCATAACCTCGACGTCTTTGGTTTCCTCTTCATTGTCGTCCTCATCGTCCTTTATATCGCCGTAAAAATCCCCTTCCTCGTCATCCGCTGGCTAAAGAAGAAGCTTCTTGGGCAATCAAAAGACAAAAGAGAGTAGGGGTGACACTTTTATGTAGCACTCTAGTTGCTGCTTTCGGTGTCTAGTATTTGAGGAATAAAATGCTTCTGTCTAGCACGATGTATCGAGTGAACAGTATGAGAAACGATTCCTTCACACAGTGAAAATTCGTTTATAAGACTGGGAATAATAACTGAAAGATGGAGACTGAGAATCACTCTTTCGTCAGGAGACAAAGGCCAGCGCAGTTATAAGCAACGGAGCGACAACCGAGACGCCTGTGGAGACTTCAGTCAAGCTAGGTCTTCACTTACTCGCTGAGATGCTGTAGGTCAAGAAAAAGCCGTCTGTTGTGGCATTTGCAGCCGGTGCTGAATTGAAGACGAACGTCACATAAGGGCCCTTGCTCTTTCCGGTCTGGATGGTCGCCATGTTGCTTGCTCTCCAAGGGGTATTATTCACGACTTTGCGTCAGACCTTACCCAGTAAGTGTCTGGTTATAGCCCCGGCTCGTCACAACGAGAGTACTTGAGCCAGAGAGCGTCGCTTGATACGAAAAGGAGAAAGTCGCCTAAGGATAGCTCGTTTCTGAGGAAGAACAAACATTTTTGTTAGCCAGAGAGCTCAACGTGTAGGTCGTTGACCCAGTCTGTGGTCTCGAGACGGGATATCTGAACGAGAATATCTTTCTTCAATGCCTCAAAAACTGGTATTACCCTGCTGACATGATGAACCCCCGGGCTCCTTTAGGAATTTCAAAGATCAGATTGCTTGGAGAATCGTCGGTGGTGATTATTGAGACATTTCCGTTCGACGCATCCAAGGTAAAGACATCACCGCTGAGCCACGACTTTTGGTAGGCTCCCTTCGTGCTTTGAAGGAAGCATTCACAAGTTCGATTCGAGCTTACTCAATTGTTGTCAGAAGGTTCGTCCCGTTCAAACGGCCAGCATACAAGTTGACCGTTCCCGACTGCAATCCAAATTCTCTCCACACCCAAACGTTATAGCTTACAACTCCACTGAAGACGATTCCAATTTGTCCTCGAGCGCTGACGAGCGTAGCCTGCTGATTGCTGACCAATCGATTGCCGGGACTGGCGATGACCGGCGTCGCCGTGTTGCCTGTTTTGAAGGACCTGTGTGATTAGAGCACCCACTGTTCACTCCAAGCATGTAGAAGGAATTGAAAGAGCTTGCGTTTGCTAAGTTCTGATTGATCACTGTCACCCATGAGGCTGCGAACGGCGCTCGTCCTTCCTGTAGCTCGGCTAGGCTATTGAAAGACCATTCAACTTCCTAGATTCTTGCAAACCTCCCTGTCTCTCCACTTGAGGTAACAAACTTGAAGTAGTTATCGGTTGTGCTGATGTTACCAGACCCAATTACAGGGACGATCTACGAAACCTCTCACATCTTACGTGTTTAGAATCTTGAGACCTGGACATATGTTGTCCCGAAGTTGTACGTGGCCGACTGGCCATTGGGCACATCAGCAAAGCCGGCGCGAGTTGTCGTTACATTGAAGGTCATATTCGCTGGGGCTGTCACTAAAACCGATCATCAACTCAACGAACTTTCTTGTGCTATGGCTTTAGGCAGCTATGTATGTACGATAAGTACCATTGGAAAGAGTGAACTGGATTTGGAAGCGCGATGTGACAGTGTTGTTGTTGAGAGGAAAGATGACGCCGACGCCAGATGTAAGATTGACTCTCAACGAAGAGGAAATGATGTCGGACGGCGGCCATCTGAGAACGACACAAATGTCAAAGTCCTTCTCAAGTACGATTTGAAAGTTTGATTGTCGGCGATGCTATAAACACGCAGGACGTTAGCCGGCGTGGTAGCGGTGAATTGGGTGCTGCTCAATATGAGGGCAAATGAGACGAGCGTGCTTGACGGGATGTTCAACTGCAAACCGCATTTTGAGGTGATCAAGGAGGAAATCCAGCGCACCTGCCACAGACACTGTGGAATTGTCGTCGTGTTGCCGCCCGTATAACTGAGGATCAAGTCGTTTGTCACCGTCACTGTCTGGTTGTTCTGGCATTGGGAAGTTGTTTGTGAATGCACTATGAAATTTTAAAAAATGTTTCTAGAAACTTGCCAAAAGCGAATTGAGCAACAAGGAGACGAATTATTAACAGTTCTGAAAAAAAATTCTCTACTACTCGTACGTTACTTACTTGGCGACGCCATGCGGGGGGACGTTCGAAAATTCTTCGAGTCGTTAAAAAGGACCTAGGGTCGGGGAAGCGGCACTCAAAGATACACACTTTTATGCCCTCGCGGCAAACAACGACTGCTCGCTGCAGAGACTAAAGCCTATCGCTGAGCGAACAGTGCTAAACCGACTCAGATGCCCTGCATCCTAAGCGAACACAAAGCTATTTATATAGAGCTGAAGTTCATCGAGCTAATGTTCGTTTTCGAGGCTTGGCCACAACCTTAAGGCTTTTTCAAGACCTGAAGGCGATTTCAAGGCTTGAGCGCATCTCAGCTGCTGGAATCACTCACAATTTTATCACCGCTTTTCTTAACTAACCCTTGGCGCGCACGAAGAACTTTGGTCTTTCCTGTGGTTGGCGTGGTTGCAGGCATTGATCAGCGAACAACTTTGACTGGGGGTCAAAATTGCTCGATGATCAAGTCTAGCCCGTCTTCCTTTCCCGTCAGTTTCGTGGCGAAGGAAGTCAACAAGCAAGCCCGTGACGTGCCTTGCTCATCGCTGTTAGGTGGATGGCGTTTGTGAACCCTTTATCGTTGCACATCTCATTTCATCGAACAAGCAACACGACACTTTGCGACGGTATATAAGTCCCATCCATGACATTATTCACATTTGAGCGTCTGATCTCTTCGAACGAAAACACACTGCAATAATGCTGCCAACGCCAAGCTTCATCCTTCTCCTTGTGCTTATCTTCGTCGTCGCCGTTCAGTCACAACTCGGCAACACTCCATATATTCCCAGTTATCCAGCCGGCTATTACTACACAGGATTTAATGGAGGAAACGGCTTCTATACTTATTGTACTGGGCCCTGCCCGAACTTTGGTCGATAAGCTAGATTCTGCCAGTTATATTGGCGTATCATCCAGTGCAAAAAAATAAGAATTTTGTCTCATCGGAATAAAACTTCAGTCGCAATCAGTTGTACTTCAAAGCTTCGAAATTATACCTAGTTTTGAACAGCGAAGACGTTTCTTCTTCTAATATGCATACATACTGTCACAATATGCCTTGCTTATGCAAAAGTTGTGATACTGATCAAGACTACAGAACACACGAAACGTCGTCTACGCCACGTTGCTCGAACCTTGCCATCGGCGACACCAACGAAACGCCACGCTGTACGACTTAATATTAAAGGATGCGCACCCAGACCATGGTACCGCTTGCGATGTTTTCACAACAGATTGCTTGAGTGGTTCCTCACGTCATTGGTACTCCCAAGTTAAGTCATTGATATTTTTTGGTAAGAAAGCTCTCACAAAAAGCAGCCAGACAGCGCTGATCTTTATTCAACAAAATTCTAGAACATAAAGAATCAATTAAGGTTTTCCTTTCATGGCCTCATCGATCTCTTGTTGGACTTCCTTGGGGAGCTTGTTGATGATGGCGTCGATTTGCTTGTCCTTCTGCCTCACTGTCAGCGTCTTCGATAGAGCAATTTTTGAGATTCGTTCATCCGCTTCCTAAAAGCATACATATTTTATTAGGTTCATCTCTAAAGCGCATTGTAAATTCACATTTGAAGTTTGAATTTCTGACCTTTGCGGCTGGCGAAAAGTGCTCGATAGACGCCAGATGAGCCGCTTCACTCTCCTCGTGAATCTTCTCGAGTTCTTTCACGTAGTCAAAGAACTTTTTCTGAATTCGAAGGATTGCAACAAGAAATGGCGACAAACCTGAATGGTGAGGCTCTGCTTCTTGGCCCATCCCCAGACCTCGTCATGGATCTCGTCGTCGATCTTGTCGGGTGCGAGCCCGAATCCCCGACGCGAGTCCGAATCCCCGATGACGTCACCGGGGATTCGGGCTCGCCGATCGGGGATTCGGGCGCGGGGATTGAGACTCGCGAGCCCGAATCCCCGGCCGTCCTGTTTCAACAGATTTCAAAGAGTTAGAGGTTGTGTAGAGTAGTTGAACGCCTTGGGCAATGTGCAAGGTGGTCTATCTTGAACTGCGTAGGCTTAGCATCGTGAACTGCACGGCTGTAGAGTGGACGAACGTAGGCTTAGTCACCTCGCTGTCGACAGAACCGCGCCGGTTTCTCGGCGGCGCCGGACCTTCGGTCCGGCGATGTCGAAACCGACACGCTTCTCCTGCCAGCTCGGCACCTAAGCCTAAGTTCCCCCCTTTCTGCACCCGTGCTGCCACGACGCTAAGCCTAAGCACCTCAAGATGGACCACCTTGCAAATTAGCCGGATATGTTCTGCATAGGCGTTTTGTGGCATTGCCTAAGCCTTAAAATAAGCCTAGGATACTAGAAAGGCATCGGAAACTAAAAATGGCCTTTTCAAAGAATCGGGGATTCGGGCTCGCCGACCGGGGATTCGGGCTCGCGAGGATCGGGGATTCGGGCACACCGGGGATTCGGGCCGCGACCCCTTCGAGGTAATTATGAGAAAATCAAACGAGTTTCATGGGAAAACATTAAGAAGCGAAAGCAGACGATCAATAGTATCTTTTCGGCGCAACGCGTTCTTCGCAGTTGTCTTCGCATGCGATCATCAACTCATGTGCGTCTTTTTCGATCTTCAAACATTTTAAAAATGGACTCGGTTTAATTCTCGTCGGGCGCTAATTTAATTCTCATCGAGATTTCCGCATTAGTTTCACGTCCACTTCTTTTTTGAGTGCTTGAAAATAAGCCGGTTCGGGTTTGACTGAGGCAGTGGTTAAATAGGGTCCGCCATTTAGAGAACCCCTTCCGCCGCCGGAAAATTTTTTTTGCGAATTTAAGCAAAGGGTCCCCCCTTTGAAAAGTGGCCCATGCTGGCGACCCTTCCGCCGTCGAGGGGTTGGCAAAAAGTAATCAAAGGGGGGAGTACATGGAAAAACGATCCTGGAAACGGACCCTTCCGCCAATTTGGGTTCGATGAAAAAACGCCCAAGGGTTCATGAAAATTTGACCCTTCCGCCAAAAGGCTGACAACAGAGAACCCAATTTAACCACTGGACTGAGCAACGTTAATTTTTTAAAATTTAAAATATACTCGTCCGGGGGCTGATGCTTTCGCCCAGCCCAAAGAAAAGCGTATTGCGTTTACTTTTCCAAATTCACTTGTCGCCGTTGGACTTTCGTTCCTAGCACTGCTTGGCCAGCAGTCTCTACTCTCGTCTTGAAATGATCCCTTCAACGTTCTGTACGCTGTTTGTGAGATAAACTGATGAGTTTCGCGGAGAGTTTTTCGGATTTATGAATGAGCAATGACAGTGAACGTGACAAGCCCATCAGACGCTTGGTTTCATTACAGTTTTTCGCAACGACCAAAGAAGGCTAACTACCGAGTTCGACAAGCCTTCTGAGCAAGTTGGCAAGAGACGAAAAATGCAAGCACCTGCAGCGTAAGGAGGATGGCTGACAGAAAGTGATGTGAACGTCATTTAAACTGTGCCATTTGCCACTAGCAACTTTCGGTATCACTTCTTAAAGAGAATAAGACGAAAAAAATTGTAAAGCAAAAGGAATCGAATACATGTCTGCGTGGGATCAGTGGGCCTGGAATGTTTATCTGCCTCTTCACATCTACCACACGCCGAAGCTAAACAGAAGATGCTGATCTTCTCTTCTCCTGACGCATTTAACTTGCACGGACTGGTATTGCAGCCGAACGATAAACTTCAGGAATCAGAGTATTGCATTCAGCAATAATTGCAGCCTTGGGCTTGAAACATGATGGCCTATAGTTGTGAAGGCCGACTTTCTGGACGAAACATTGGCCAGAAGTGAAATGATTCATACTCTCGTCACTTTTCCGTCACAAATGGCCGAGGTAATTGGGGAAGAATTTCTTTGGAGTGATAAGAGTACGAACTGACCAGCCAAGGCGTTGCCCATACGTGTCTTTCAGTAGCAGGCATTTTGTCTGTTGTGCAAAATCTGTGAACAACACGTTTCTATCGTTATTCTGACCGTCTCCGTGCAAGCAAACTCGTCCTCTCCTGCGTCCGCTAGCATTTCAAGGTTCATGTTGCTTTGGTTCTCATTTTCTGCTTTCATCATCATCGCTCTTCACATCATTCGGCTCTTCACATCATTCGTCCTCGTCGATCGGTCGTGTTCTCCGGCGCTCTCCGCCACCGCTGCCTCATCATCCGCCGGAGAGAAGCCGCCGACGGCCGTCGCCCTCGCCACACGCTGAGGGGAAGCCGCCGCCGCCCTCGACTCCGCGGAAGAGGGAACGACGCGCTGGACGAGCCGCCGTCGACGCCGTGAAGCCCCTGCCCACCTGGCACTGGAGAAGCCCGGGCAGTATCTCCATCCACGGGACCAAGCCTCGCCTTCCCCGTGCCCAGCAGGCGTACAGCCTTGAACCCTGGGAAATAAAATCTCGAAAATAAAATCTCGAAATCATCATCGCATGCTCATCAAACGTTTCTCCTTCTCCTTTGAACAACCGGGTAACATGTAGCTCACTTGAATTACGGTTATTTGAACATTTCAGTCAAAGGAATCCCTTCTCATACGGGAGAAGCTGATGCTTGCGAATCACCAGAAGAAGCTTCGTGAAGGTGCAGTCGCTGACGATCTGTCTTGCTATGTTTCGACGGATAGTCATTCCTCCAGAAAGGTTTGTGCCTAGATTTGCCATCGACGCGTGGTAGATGCAATGCTCGTCTCTGCTGCCTCCCATCGCGTCGAATCCATTTCGCTGCTTGAAGCAGAAACCCGGTTCGTGAATCAACCCAACATAGTTCTTTTCGCTTTTCAGTTGAGCCCTCTGGCTCTGCGATGAAGATGTGCGTCTTCAAGAGCTTTTGCGATCAATACGATGTCGATGTATGTTTCAAACTCGGTTTATTTCTTCGCCAATACAGAATTTCGCAATCGACCGCCGCTTTAATCTGCCATTCTACCATTTCAGGAAAAGTGCGCGACCACTACCGTCTACGACGACAACGGCCACAAAACGAAGGCGATCTTGTGCTGCTGCTCCACCGACAACTGCAACGCCTTCGTTCGTGTCTGCAGTTTCTTGCTTGTTACCGTCTCCCTAGTTGTCTCCGCGCATTTCTAGACTATAAGTGAAGATATGATCGTGCGAGATGACAGGGGATAAACTTTTACTTGAGTTTCCTAACAATTCCAATTTCCCAGTGATGCAGAGTTTATGTTTGCAGTGTGAAATAAAGAACCCCAAGACAACTTGATGAAGAAAGGGATTGAGGTGCACTTTCAAGGTATGCTATTAAAAAATCGAACGAGTTTCACGAGAAAACATTAAGAAGCGAAAGCGGACGATCAATAATATCTATGCGGGCCAACGGAGTTTTCTTAGTTCTCTCCACATCCGATCATCAACGCAAGTGTGTTTCTTTCAATTGCCAAAAAAAATTTCAAGCTCACTCAGCTAAATTGCTGTCGAGCGTCATCGAGATTTCCGCATTAGTTTCATTGCCATTTCTATTTTGAGTGCTTAAAACAATCTGGAGCGCTTTCGACTGACCGATTTCGATTTCATTGAACTCTAATATTACTTGCAAAACGCGTGAGATTTGAAGAGGTTTCAAGAGAAAGGCAAAATGCACAATAAATGGAGTTGTCGATGAATCGTTAGGCCACAATCGCACCATTCCAATGCACATGCATGCACTTGTTTATTTTCGTCTTCATAATTCGTTTGTGATAAATGCAATCCGACCAGCTCTGATCATCTGGCTTTTTGTCTCCAGCACACCGGCGCGAACAAGCGGAATCGCCGAGACACTTGAGCGGTGAGACTGGTAAGGAATAATTTTTCGAGGTTTCGACAGCGAGAACTGATGAACCGGAGTCATTCAAAAAAATGTTTCCGAGTTGACACTTATCCGATTTCAACTTTACTTCCCAAAATGTGCAGCAGTGTGGAGATGGATATCTACAGGTCGAAGTACTGCTGATTTCATATCTCGAGGTGCCCACAATAGAGTGACGCCAAGATAATAGGAGAGCCACTCCGACGAGCCACAGATGGGCGTTGGCTACGAACTATTTATTGGCTTCCACTCCCTCCTTCTTCATTTGGCTTCTGAACGCACATGCGGGTCCATTTCATTCTTGTCTCTTTAGTTCTAACTGCAGCGGAATCAGCTCGAATATCGCAATCTTCTAATGAGGTACTCTTTGTCAGTTTTGCAAAAGTTTACTTTACCAGCACAATCAATTTGGAAAGCCGAGCGAAGCCTTGGGAAGTGCATCAAAGCCTGACATCGTGTCGGCCGCGCTCTACTGCTATGTCTCAAGCGATACTCTGGCTACTGAAGGAGTAAGCGTCTCGCCAAAAATCTATACTCCTTTCTCCTTCTAGGTGCCCTGCTCCACCTTGCTCACCTACAGCGCTTCTGATCCATTCCGTTGCTTGAAAGTCAAGCCCTGTAAGTCGGCTTTCCAAGAATAGGACTTCCTCGTTTCAGCTGATTCTTCAAATTCCTCTAATCCGGTGTACAAGGCCTGCGTTTACAAAAGCTACTGCGATCAGTTTGAGGTCGATGTGAGTTTTTGACGGCGATTTGGAAGATTGGACCGATTTCACAAGTGTCCTGACAAGTAGAGATTTTAGAACAAATGTGCTTCGAAGTCTCCGACACTAAACGGCACAACGTACAAGGCAACAATGTGCTGCTGCCCAGATCACAACTGCAATGCCGTGGCTAGAGGCTTCACCACTTTGCTACTTGTTCTTCTAGTCACAGTCTTTACCTCTCTTAGCGCATAAATTCACAATAAATTCAACATGAAAGTAAAGAAATCTCGGCTAATCTGAAAGACTTCAAGATTTGTGTCAAGGCTTCCGAATCGACCACACAACACGCAGTCTGCTCGGTGAAAATTGAAGTGGGGCTTCTCGTTCTGCTTGGAAGATAAGAGTGGGCCACAGACAGGCCGGCCCGAATATTTCTGTCCCATATATCGAGCAGTCTCTTTTCGAAGCCTTTCTTTCGACACGAGAAAGCTTTATGAGTCTGCGTTGCTTACATTTTTCACAGACGAATTGTGGTGTCAAAACGGAACAAATTGCTGTTCAGTCGCTGTAAACCTTTTCCGTGATTTTAAGGCCGTCTCCGAGAAACGTGTCAAGTCCGCAATGCATGTGACAAGAAAATAATGTACAATAAAAATTTTTTTATGCTACTGAAATTTATGGCAAAACTAGAAATCAGTTTCAAATTCGCTGTGCCTTTACGGCTTTGTTCCTCTCATTTTCAGCGGCGGTTAGTTTTCGTTTACGCGATCTTGAAAGTTCGATTTGCCTATCTGAAAGAAATTTTTCCATTCACTTCATGAAACTCGAGAACAACGAACCATTGGCTTTTTGGATAACACCGCGGTTCTGCTCGAAAGCTGCTTTCAAAACTTTCCGTTTGTCGACGTCGGACAATTTCTTCAGCTCTTCGTTGTGCGTTTTAGCCTTCGTCCTTTCGTCGGCAAGAAACGCTTCAATCGAGAAATTTGGACCATCTTTTTGTCTGAAGAGACGCTTTGAATTGCCAACAATAAGCAGTAACTTCAATTCAGCTCCACGTCGACGAGCGTTACTCCAAATCCGCTCTGCAAGAACATCTAGGTAGAGGCGCGGCGAACAAAAATGCGGAACGGTCGGTTCATCGGGGTCGGTCAATATGCGTCCGTTCTTGATCTTGCTGTAATAAGCGCGATGCCGGTGCACGAAAGCACAGAGAAAACGCACATTCTCGGTACTCTCCGTTGCTGATGTTGCTTTCTATATCGTTCACGGTTATATTGAGCGTGGCAGTCGATACAGCTAAACAGTGAGTTAAATGGACTGATGGAAAGATATAAACAAACAGCAATATGTCGGGATTTGCCAACTTTGACTGAACAGTCCATTGATACACAAAACCGGCTCTTTTCCGACTCGGAGTTTCCAAGACCATTTTGTGAGAAGGACTCTGAATGCTTGTATTCTACTTTTAAGACATTACCTTTCGCATCGGCACATACACGGCTGGACCGTAATCATCGAGTGGAAGAGCGGCTGCTTTTGCCTCTCTAATGAAGCGCCTGCGGTGCTGGGATATTTTCGTCGACTTAGCACCGTTGATTTTCTCGTGCATCGCTAGCACTACATCCCAATTTGCAAGCCGTTCTTCAATCTCGGCGAGCTCTTCCTTTTCCAGGTCTTTCAGTGCGTCGAGTCTCTTCACGTTGAAAATAAGCGCTTTTTGAAAGTCGCGAACAGGAAAATTAGGTTCTGCGTTTCTAGAAAGCAGTGACTTGCCGTGCAAAATTGCAGACCTTCTTTTAAGACACTCCCGAACAAAGTGATGCTGAAGTCTTTTTGTGAGTTCGCTCAGAAATATACGGGGCTCACAGAAATGACCGTGATTGGGATCTCCAACCACTCGGTTTGGCGATTCAAGTACACTAAAAATAGTGTTGTCATCTAATGGCAAATGATACAACTTGCATTTTTGGCGCAATTCCACTTGGCTGCTTCCGCTTCACGGTCAAGCCCAGGCATGTAAGACATCTGGAAAAAAGCATTTATGTTTTTAATTTTTTTGGCACACTCACTGTAACACGTTACGGTTCTTTGAAGGACTTGCCCAATGATACACGAGCTGTGGGTCGGCTTTGCTTCTTGTCTCAAGGAGCCTATAGTCACCCTGCAAGGCTGCTCTATCTGTACAAGGCATTACCGCTCTGTTTCGATACAAAACGAAGTCAGCCCCTTCCAATCGGATTCCCGAAACGGCTGGCATCGGTTGTTTGAAGAACGTGTCGCACATTAAACTCTCGGCAATCGTGGCTTTTTCGCTTTCTCCTGGAATTTCAACGCCTTCTCGCTGCCATTTGCCCTTTAAGCTCGTCCCTAATATGCTAAATATTCAATTTCAAGCATAACATACAAAGCTGAGAAAGGTAATTCGTTGCCTCTTCTCTGAACACTTTTTGTAGCACTTCCTTTGCTTCGTTCTAAAATAGATAGTTTTCAGTTAGCAACTATTGTGACCGTATTCACCGTGTTCAGTGCGAGAACTTCAACGTCGCGAGCGAAAACTCGTTTCTGCGACTCGTAGAAAGATTCAAACAATTCTCTTGGTTTATGTCGCCTATTAAAGAGCGGATGAAAATTAATTTGTAAATATTGCAGGACGTACAAATAAAGTTCGTTTTCAATGTTGAGTCGCCGCCGAAGACGTCTAACTAGAACGTCCAAGTACAGTAGTGGCTTGCAAAAATGTGGGACGCCGTTCGGCTTCTCCGGATCATCACGAAGACGCCCATCAGAAACGCGCCTACAAATAAGTTAAAAATCATTCGAATAAGTGAGCAAAGTTTCAAGGCAAAAACACACGCACAATATTGGTAGACGTTGCCTGCTGTCACGGTTCTTTTTGGCGGAATCCTCGTTTAGACGATTACAAGTTCGGCAACTGAACTTAACAAGTGATAAAATTAGCGCGCTCACAGGTAGTTCGTCCTTGAGCCACTGACCCGCGTCCAACGGTACACAAAAGTTGCATCTTTTGGACAACGAGTTTCGAGAGCCGTCAACTCCCCCTGAAATGCCCCTATATGGCTGATACCGTAAAACGTACCGTAGTTGAACAGGCGGTCAACTTTGCTGGTCCAAAGTCCTCAGACGAGGTTTCGATAGCATCGCGCTTTTCTTTTGCTTGAAGCATTGCTTTTCTATTCCATTTAGCTCGACTATTTCGAAAAGCTTCGCAGAGCTGTTTTAGGCCATAAGCCTTGATTATTGCTTCAACTTCCGCGGCCTCATCCTTCAAAATTTGCTTATCTTTCTAAAGCCTCAAACCGCCGACAGCGTTTTGAACTCCTCACGATTGCTAATCGGTTTCAGCGCCTCTTTAAAGAAAGTCATCGCTTCAAACTTGGCATCGTTCCTGCGACTTTTCTTTTTAATTGAGCCAACAAGCGTACATTGCCGCGTAGGCTTCGCGAATCAGCTCACAACGTACGCGCCTTGCAACAAGTTCCGTAAAGATCTTTGGCTCACAATGATGATCGACGTCGGGATTTCCGCTTAGCTTTTCATTTGTCAGAATTCTAAAGCTTTTAGGGTCTTCGTATCAGGACATTGCGCACAACTTTGGCAGACCAGTCGGAGGTAAACCGCGCATTCTCAACTGGGCAGAGCACGCGGAACATCTAAATGAAATGTGGGTTAACACCAAACGAGGACTCACACGTAAGAAATTGAAATTCCGTCTTTTGGGTAAGCCTTCTTTCGAGCCTCCCAGTGGTAGCAGAGTCGCGGATTGTCGCGCCTTCTCGTTTCTAGCAACGTTTGCGCTCCTCGATGCTGCAAAATCAAACAATCCGCAACTCAAACCTTAATGCTGGCCACAAAAGTGTGGGGTATATTCATCTTCGAGGAACCGCCAGTCACAGATGCTCGTACAAAGTGACCACAAGCATCCTCTGCGCGGTCCCTTGTTTAGCACCTTGTTAACGTTTAGCACCTTTTTTTGATTTTTTTCTCAAGTCAGTCCACCTTTTAGACCAGCGCGCATTTAAACTTTGTCTGAAAAAAGAAAAGAAAATAAAGTTGAACAAATGAATAGTAAGACAATTTTTTTTCAAGAAAAATCCGAATCGATCGCGTATAGCAGGCACGTGGCAAGCAACATACTAAAGTACAGTATTTTCGGAGATATGTAGACGACCGAGGGATGTTTGCGCTACCAATACATAGTAGAACGTTCCGTGAGCTCCTAGTCTGAGCTTCTTTCGCTCCCCATCGCGCCTGGGGGCTGTCAACGCCCGCATAGGGCTTAGCAGTCGCGATTATAATAGATAAGACGAAAAGTATCCAAATCTCTCCATGAGAGACGGCAGTGTCTCGTCTAGACTCCGAATCGATTAGCGTGATTTTTTTGCGGATCCCTCTCACAATCAGTCCACTCAAACGTTTAAAAATTCGTTCGGCGGCACTGTTTTTTTTCTAACCGCGCAATCATCCAGCACAATTTTTGTTCGCCCTCGCTTTTCTAACGACCTCCATTGTGAATTGTTGATGGAAAGCTCCGCTCTAATTAAGAAGCGAAGCAAAAAAAATCGAATATAATGTATCTACTTTGTTGTTGAAAATGTTAATTTGCTGTGTTAAGCAATGTGGACCCGAACAGCTATCTTCGTTGCCGTATTGGCCAACACATTCGACGTGGCTGTGCCGATTGAGCACCCTGTCCTTTCGGATTTAAACGTAGGTCATTTAGAGGATCCAAACGGATTTTGGCAGCTACGCTCGGAGTGGCAACGTGTTTTTGGCTCAAAGTCGGAAAAAGCCGGCGTTAGTTTAAGAAGAGTGAACGAACAAGTCGCGGAAGGGGACCGCGAGTGCTACGTCAGCGACGACGGCAACCCGCTTGCCTACCACTCGGTTCTTATCTGAGTTTGAATGATTCAGTTTCAGCGCTTGTGCTCAAGCATCCCAAATGCAACAATCATGCCATCGAACCCATACATGTGCTTTAGCCTACATGTCAGTACGTTGTCTTGATGTTTTATGACTTTGAGAAGGTGCGTCGTCATAAGGGGTGTCTGCAAGTGACCTCTAATGAAATTACCATGCAGTCCGATCCAGGCGTACATAGGGCTCTACACCGTTTCTCGGTGACAAACTCAGACTAATCGATGCAACAAAAGTTTTGAGTTTGAAACACTAAACGTTCTCTGCGATAATCGAGTTTTGCTTCAAGCAAACAAAAAACATTTTAGATGACACTGCGATGCCTGATAATGAAGTTCTGAGGACGTGTCAGTATCGCAATGTATGCGCCGGTGCACAAATACAAGTAGGCGTTTTTAATGGGCTTAGGCTAAACATTCAGGACAAGTGCGGTTGGATTTATATGCCATGGCCCGGTATTGGCTTGATTCGTGGTTACGCTTGCTGTTGCTCATTCAACAACTGCAATATCAACGATCCAGTCACTACGACGACGACATCCACCGACCCAACGACGCATTCTTTCATTGCTCTTGCAGTGTTTTCCGCAGGAATTCCGTTGTTTTTATGATTGTTTAAAACCTGATTACACTGTCTTCGAAGTTTTGTTGCATCAAATGAGATTTATGATAAAACGTGAGTATTCACCAATTTCTGAAGAAAAAAAAAACAAAGTGACTGACTGTTGAATCTTTTAGCACCTCTAAAAGGGCAACTGTCTCCGCGGCAGCTCCTTCATTGCCGCTAGCGACTCCCCTTCAAGCCGATAATGGCAGCGCGCTTTGAGTGCACCGCAGACATGCCCTCTCAATCCGCATAATGATCGAGATTGACTCCTACTGCCCTCTGCCGTCAGCAAAATTATCACTAGGCTCACTGTGCTTGTGACAGCCACATCACCAACTTTTTTATCTTCAAAACAGCACTATTCATTTACATCACGGAAGACGTTTGATGCAGTGTTCTAGGAATTTACGAAGATTGTCAGAACGAAAGCCTCTAACAAGTTGAATGTCAACCTCTGGAAGCTCCTTATCCAGTTCGCTTAAAGATGTGTCAAAGAGCTTGTCAAGATTGAATTCGTCAGCCAAATAGAGCGTCTGCAACTTCTCGCTGCCCGTTTTGTCGAGTTTATACAGCAGAAAATCGTTGCATAATTTCTTAACGACGTCGTTGCCGAAACGGTCAGCCATCTTTAAAACTGCCGCGACTCTTCCCATTGAAAGAGGCGGAGTAGGCGTGTAGACGTTGGCAAGATATTCGAGAAAAGCCTCAAACTCGATATCCTTCACCGTAATCGTGTTTTCTTTGGCTTCAACGAAGTTGCCGAAGAAAAGTGTTTTGAAATATTCCGACTGCATTGCCAAAATCGACTTCTTCACGTAAATCGGGTCCAATTCGTAGCCTTCGACAAAAATTGTGCAGTCGTATTTCCGCGCGAGCGCCGCGTTTTCGTCCAGCAGAAAATCGAAACCTGGTTTGGCGGGAATTTTCTTCTCTTCGTCTTTAACTGACGAGTGAGTAGACCAAAACATCGTCAAAGATAGAAGCTTTTGAAGAAGGCGTGCGAATGTTGAATTGCTCTCCTCTTCCTTCGCAATTGGTTTCCGACTCTGAGGAGGCTTGTCCACTAGGCGTTCCAAAAACAAGTGAAAGTTTTCCGCAGAAAATTTCAAAATTGCGGCAACATCGAAATCTTTCAAATCACTACGGGCGATTGCGCTAAGATTCTTTGCAAACTCTTCTTTCATGCCAAAACAGTCCAGCTCTATTAGGTGTTCGCGACGTTTGGCTGGATCCTTCGTAGAAAACGTTTCCAGAAAATTCTCGCATCTCGCCACAAGTTTGTTATTCTGGAAGCGTTTTGCAAGAGTTAAAATTCGATTAACTCTAGCTAGAGACAAAGATATTGTTGGCGGGTGCACGCAGTAAACGTAATCGAGAAAGTTCGCTGTTGTTACGTTGTCGACTTGTAGTGCAGCATCGCTTGTCGATAGTGAGAGGTGCTCCCGAAAGTACTCCGAATTCTCGCCCAGAAGTTCTCGATTCACCCAAACGATCCCATTGTCTTCCGTCACATCGATACGGTAGTCATTCCCACATTTCGCCGCCTGTATCTCATCAACAAACTTCTTTCGAAAAGCGTGCGCATCAAAATCCAAGAGCTTATAAGTAACTGGGCATTCCGTAAAATAATTACTGATGGAGAAAAATCTCTCTGGTCGCCGACAGGCGGCGTCGAATCTACGAACTCGCTTGAATTCTGGGTATTCAAGGGTGACACTCCAGTTGTGATCGAACTCGTCGACGGCATTATCGACGAGCTCCAAAAAAATCTTGTAATCGGTTTGGTCGCCTGTCGGTTGATACTGGCACTAAACATCAACAAATGAAATTTTTTTTCTAAAGTATTGAACTTAAAACGTAGCGAAATTGAAGCCCCCCGATGTAGATATCGGGACTTGGAAGGAAGGTGGCATTATAGTGATTTCCACTCACGTCCAAGGCCCATGAGACACGAAACTGGTGAATCACTTCAAAGGGCATTTGAACTGAAATGTGAACAGAATGACGCTATCGACGAGCTGGGCGCAGGTGCTAACTGTCTGCCAGAATGATTACATGCTTGAGGTCAGCTACTCGTTATTAACACTTATTTCGAAACAAGTAGCTACGATGCGATAACGAAGCAGCGGCGTTGCAGTTTTTAGCTCTAGGAACTTGCAAAGATTCTCTGCTCATTTCTTCACAAAAAAAGTGCAAAAAGGCAAACTTTCGCCGATTTTGCGAATTGTGTAAAGTAGGCAAGAAAAATGCAAATTTTCCTTTGTTGAAAGAAGAAATGATTTTATTCGGAAAACATAAAAAGGCAAAAAAGCAAAATATTTACAATTGCTTCAAATCAGCCAAGCCGCCTAACACAACATTTGAGAAATTTAAGTAGATTTTGCGCACGAAATCCACTTGCGATTTCGATGTCGACGTCTTTCAGTCTCTCCATGATATCGTCCAAGGTCACTTCAAAGAGCTTCTCAAAGTTGAATTCATCGGCCAAATAGAGCGTTTGAAGCTTTTCCGCATCCGTCTTGTCCACTTTCTGCAGCATGAAGTCATTGCAGTGCTTGAGAAGAAGCTCGTTATTAAAGCGATCAGCCATAGCCAAAACCGTGTCGACTCTGGCCATCGTTAACGGAGGACTCGGGGTGTAGACTTGGACAAGATAGTCGAGAAACGCTTCGAAGTCCACTTCCTTCATGGTAATCTCCTCGTCGTTCGCCTCAGCAAAGTCGCTGAAGAAGAGCGTTTTGAAGTATTCCGAATGCATCGCCAGAATAGAGGCTTTCACATAAATGGGCGTCGACTCTCGGCCTTCAATGAGAATGGTGCAGTCGAAGCCTCGCTGCTTTGCCTTTTCAGCATTAAGGAGGAATGCGTAGTGTTGGTAGTCAAGCGATGTCCTTGTCGATGATGGACATGTAGCAAAAATTGAGCGAAAAGCCGAACGGAGCATGCCCAAGATAGAAAATGATTTCTTTGTCTTTGGCTTGAGTCGCTGCAGGACGAGACGAAGGTTTAGAGGAGTAAACTCCGTGACCGCTTTCAAGTCCAACATCTTGAAATCATTTTGTGAAATATTGTTAAGGGTGCGAATAAAGATGCCTAGCATTCCCAGACGGTCCACTTCAGCGAGAAGCCGGCAGCGCTTGGCGGGACTCTGAGCGTCAAATGCTTCCACGAACTCTTCGCACATCTTCATAACGGCCTGATTTTGGAACCGTTTCGCCAGCTTCCAGACTCGTCCAACTCTTGCAAGTGAAAGCTTCAAAGTTGGTGGATGAACGCAGTAGACATACTCGAGGAAGTCTGCCGTCGTCACATCTTCAAGCTCAAGTCTTTGAGAGTTTGCTTGTAAAGCGAGTTG
>JAQIXL010000112.1:0-53752 GCA_034700245.1 Poikilolaimus oxycercus
CGTTTCATTAGTAGTCCACAATGTTACGGCAGCAGAACATTTCAAAACGCTACCCTCTCAAACATTCCGGCTGTCAATAAAATCTCGAAATCTCAACTCTACTGTTTCAGCTGAGTTTGTACTTTCAATTTCAATACACCCCCCTGCTTCTTCATCCCGATACTTGGGAGAAGTGGCGTTGGTACTTCACCTTCGGTGGATGTTTTCAAGTCCTGTTCTTTGTTACGCACTTCTTCAAGTTTCTACTCACAGCCGAGCATCGTCAAAAATTGACGAAAATCGTTCGTTTGAAAGTTCTCTGTTGATTGGTTGAAACGTTCAGGAGAGTCGCCTTTACTGGAGCTACGCCGTCAGTCTCTCTTTTCTGAATTATCAACTTCACTGGACAATCACGGGCAACGTGGCGACGAACTTCTGCCTCTTGGAGGTAAATCGACGACTCAACAAACTTTTCAGATGCATCATTTGGGAACGCTAGTCGACTTCGCTGAAAGGGAGTCGTCACCACGTGATAGGGAGTTTTCAGTCTATGAATTCTTCCGCGATGCCGATTATCACGACATGATTCGAAGTCTCAACATGGTAGGGTTCAGTTGAAATTTGTCTAGACAGCCTTTCAGACCTTCTCTTCTCTTCTACGTACGGCTCTCATTGGCGTCAATCTGCCTGGCGCCTTGCCCGAGTTCACTCAACTTATAATCAACCTCGAGTTCTTGGCGCTCTTTCTCTTCCGTTACATCGGTGGCGAGTTTCAGGGAAGTTGGAGAGTCTACGTTGTTGTAAGTTCCACAACAACAAAAAAATTTCTTGTAGTCGGTTTACTATTTCTTCTGCTGGCTGTTCATTGGCCTTTTCGGCTCGACAACTTTTATCGCAATCGAAAAGGATGTCACTGCTGGTCTGTATGCGTTCATAATGGTATGACATTTGTTGAGGGGTGTTCATGTTCAGGCTCTGACATTCATTGCTTTATGGCTTCTGGCCCGAGATGAATGGTATCGCCTCGAAGAAGAGACTCGAAGACGTCGGCGTTGATTAATTCCTCTCAATGCCATCATGACTGCTTCAATAAAGCTTTCTTTTCAAGTCTCCTGAATTTTATCACGTGTGACTTTGTGCACAATATCTGAATCTGTGAGACTAAAAGCCTTCCCAGGGCCTCTTGAAGAGCGCGACACAGTACGTTTCTTCACAACATCTTCGCGCCAAACGTCGCTCGAACAAAAGGACACCATGTCGCTCCCGGCAGCCGGAAAATGTCGCAGCGAATCGTCCAAACGCCTGTCTCCGTTTGATGTGAGGCGGCGCCAAAAAATCCATCTTTCCGCGCGGCTCCTAAGCGAATTTTTTATTTTATTTTCGTTGGCTCTATTTCTCGATTTCAGTTCAACATGACGAGCGAGAAGAAACAACAACTGGAGGAAATTAAGCGAGATGTCGCTGCCCGACAACTTTTTATCCTCTTTGCTATCCCCGCGCCGGTGATCAAACCCGTCGTTCAAGCGATGTCTATTGTAAGCTGGAAGTTGGCCTCAATGTTGTCTTTAGGTCTGCTGCTTTGTGCTCCTGGAGTATTATCCGAAGAATTGCGACAAAAACCACTGGGAAATGTGGTATTGGATCACCACTGTCACCTACATTATTCAAGGAATTTTCTTCGCAACAACCATTCTCAGATTCATTCTTTCGCCAGAGGAGCGACTTTGGTGGACAAAAGTCGTAAGTAGCACTTTTCTTTTCGGTTTAGAAAAAACAATTTGTCAGGAGCGAATCTTCTATTTCGTGGCTGCAGCACTTTTCACGATTCAAAATTGTCATATTCTTTGGGTTTTCGGAGCAAAGATGATGTGGATGTGGTGTCTTTTGGAGGTTTGAAGGAATCAGCAAAATCGGAAAGTTTTTATAGGTCCGATATCTTCACTCTCTCATCGACTTCACCTATGAGACTCCAGCGCCAACTGTCATTTCGCCTCATAAAGAGCACTTCTTCTGCGATACGAACTTTCATGGAGTCTTTCGAAGTATGAATATGGTCCGTTTGCTTTCTGTTCAACCAACAACCACTTTATTAGTCCTACTGCGCCTTCCTCCGCTTGAGGTTGACGGACTTTCATCTTGGCGGACTTGGTAATGGTTTTGCCGAGATGACCATCGCCATTGCGTTCTTTGGAATGTTTGGCTTTCGTTACTTCGGCGCGAGAATGTCTGGACGATGGAGATATTGGACCGTGGTGAGTCTTTGTCGATCTTCTGAAGAGAAACTGTAACAGATCGCCTATTATGTGTTCAATTGGGGCTGCGCGATTGCCTTTCTTGCGATTGCCAGTTGGATCGACGAATTTGGCTTTGCAATGTCGCACTCAACGCTCTGTGTATGTTGAACCTGTTTTTTTTTCCTTTTGCCTCAAAATTTTGACGCAAAGCTTTACTTTAGGGCACCAACTTCTTGGCGCTCTCCTATTTTGCCGGAGAAGAATGGAGCCGTCTCAATGCTCTCGCGAGACCTCGAAGACAGACTCCGCAAAAACGACTTCGCAAAAAACAATCTTGAATCCAAAGCTCAATAAAATTCTTTCAAAGATATGTAATAGTATGCCTTTGGTGTCCCAATTGGAATCGATTGCTGTGACAAGGCGTCGACCTCTGTTCCTCACGTCGAGCTCTTTTTGTTCCGCCGGGGCAGCCACTTCTGACTCGTCTTCCGCTTCATCGATTACTTGCTTATTTTGCCGTCACCTTTGTTTCTTCACATCTTTAGCCATCCCCTTGCTCATGGACAGTGACGACGAGAACGACGATCCTTCTCAGACTCGCAGTCGAAGGCCTCAAGGTCTCACTGACTCTGGAAAGAAGATCAAGCCGATTGTTCAGTGCCTTTCCTTGGTAAGTTAACTCTACAGACCTCAGCAATTTTCAGGTGACTCTAGGCTTTCTCTACCATTACACATCTCGACTGCCTCAGCTGAACATTTGGGAGAAATGGCGCTGGATACTTATGGTTTGGGGCTTCGCTCAAATCGCGTTCTTCATCGCCGACTTTTTCGTTGCGAAGTTTTTCTCAACTCCAGAACAGCGCTGTCGATACGCAAAGAATGTTGGTTTAACAGAATTCATTCAGCAAGTTTCTTGCAGCAGGGACAGTTGTATTACACATTTGGCGTTCTCTTAGTGGCTCTCCAATTTCAACTCTATTGGGCAGATCAAGCCAAGATCGCCTGGACCTACTGTCTGTTGGAGGTTTGAAACTTTGAGAATGTCACGGAAAGCCTAGATCACCCTATTGGGTATGCTCATGGATTTTGCCCTTCGAGACGCTCCTCCATACCGAAAAGATTTCCTATTTTATCAATTCTTTGGAGACGCCAACTATCACGATTTAATTCGCTGCATAAACATGGCAAATCCTTTCGAAAATTGTTCACTATAATTTCAGAGCTTCTTGGGTCTTCTACGAATGGAGACAGAATTTGTCGGGATTCATATAAGAGGCGTTGATGCCGAGTTTACTGACTTCCTTCTAGCCACAATCTTCCATCTCTGCTTCGTCTTCCGCATTCTAGGCGACGAATTTCGAGGCACTTGGAGGATTCGTGCTGTGGTTAGAGACTTTTCACGAGAAAATCGTTGTGCAGAATGCGTATTACTTTTTCAATTGGCTCTCAATGACTTTCTTTGTGATCGCAACAGTCAGTTTGTGGATGAATGGAAGTGGCTACATGGCCACATTTTGCGCTTTCATGCTGGTACGACTTTGATCACAAAACTCGAGGACTGTTTAGGTCGTCACTTCTCTAGCTCTTTGGACGATCACGGAGAAGGAATGGTATCGCCTCGACGTGAGACTTCACCGCTACTGAGACATGCTGCTGTATTTCTGTTGTTCTTGATTGTTAAAGTTCTATCCCATAAAAGACTTCATGCAACCTCACATGGACGAGCGCGACAGTTTCAGTCACGCCTTTCTTTCGATGCAGAAAGGCTAGGGTCGACAGCGGCGCCTCTCTTTGTTCGTCCCGGCCGTAGTCAGGAACTGACTCAACATTTTCTTCCATCGATTTATTTGCCCCTTATGACATCTTCCCTTTTTGTTCGTATTTGAAAGGCTTCAATAACCGATTTTTCTTTAGAGAATTGCCATCTTTGCTGATGAGGCACAAACTTCGATAATGAATAGAAAGGCAAAGTCAAAGGCGATCGTGAGCGCAAATGTCGGAACGGGTAGAGACGTTACGAGTCGGCGAATGGATTGTCTTCAATACTTTAATCCACTCATTGTTCGACTCGCAGTTCGGGGCCTCTCCATCGTGAGCTCGGGACTTTCCTACAGTACAAATTCAGGCGAGCTGTTTCCTTCTCTCCATCTTTGCCCCGTATCACATGACCGCGGACAGCTGGGTGAAGTGGAGCGCTTTCGTGACATTCTCCTGTGCTCTTCAAGGCGTCTTCCTTGTGGCTGAGATCTTCAAATTCAAGCTTTCGGAAGAGAATCGCATGGAACTGGCGCAAACGGTTTCATTGACTTTTCGGCAAATGAGGAGACTTTTCTAGGAAAGACAATTCTACTTTGCCCTCGGCATCATCTTTACACTGCTCAATTTTCAACTTTATTGGTCAGAGAGTGCCAATGTTGCGTGGCACTGGTGTATCTTGGAGGTGAACTCTTTTCTTTGCATAAAGACAGGATTTGAAGGTGCACTTCCTCTTGTCGCTCATTCAGTTCACGGACGAAGGCGGTCAACCAGCCGATGACACTCAGCCGAACATCGAATTCTTCTCCGACACTCACATGCATGGACTCATGCGATGCTTCGTGATGGCCTGATTTTCTTGTAAGTCCGAATGTCATTGCCAGACTCACTGCGTCTTTCTTCGAACGAGGATTTCGATTGACGAAGATGTTATCTCGGGACTGAACTCGGACTCCGTCAAGACGCTCATTGATCTGGCCTTCCTGGGAATGTTTGCCTTCCGATATGGCGGAGTTCGCACTTCGGGCAAGTGGAGATACTGGGCTGTTGTGAGTTGAGCTGTTTTCCAACGAAGCATGCCAGGTGGCTTACTACTTCTTCAATTGGTTCTTCTTCACCGTTTTCTGTGGCGTCGCACTTTACGACTCGGACAGCAGATTGTTCGTGGCCCTGAAACACTCAGTTATTCTCGTGAGTCTTTGAGCTTTTGACAAGAGGATTCAGACCGCCAATTTCTTCAATTTGTGGACACTAACAGGAATTGAGTGGGGCTATCTTGACGCCGTCGCCAAGCTTCGTCGTCGTTGAACAAATTCTGACGATTTATTGTTTGGGTCTTCTTTTTTTGGGCTCTCACGATACTTGGTGCTTCTTCTTCAACGCCGGCAATAAACTTTTGCGCGGTGCATCTAAATCTATTGACGAGGGAATGTTGTCTCTGAGTCCAGAGTGGTCAAAAGCGATTCTTCATTTTTGTTTGCCTCTGTGCACGCCTGCCAATAACGCAGCAATTGCAAAGTGGAGAGAAGAAGGAAACGACCAAGACACGTCATGAATGTCCCGCCATTCTTTTCAACGCGCGTTAAAATCTGCGTCAGCAACACCTTCCTCTCTTTTCTCTTTCCAAACCCGCTTTCCACTAATTCAAGGAATTCCATTCGATTTTGCATAAGAACTTCAAATGGACGAGACTCCTGGAACCGCTGAGTCTTTGAAATTAGACTCCACTGCTACACGAATCTGGCGATTCGAGCAATGCCTCTCTTTTTTTTTCCACTAATTCAATAGTTCGTTCCAAAATTTGAAGAAGAGAGCTCAGTTTAGATGAACTGTTTTCTTCTCTATCGCTACGTGCCAGATCGGCCACCACCTGCTCACTGGGAGATGTGGAGATGCATTGTCATCGTAACCGGCATCGTCCAATTTGCTTTGCTTCTAGCCGGATGTGTCACACATTGGCTTCCTCGAGTAAAGCGTGTGAAATTGGCCGAATTCGTTAGTTTTTCGAAAGAATCCCGAGGTTTTAGGAGGAATCGTTCTGCTTCGTCTTCGGTTTCTGTTTCTGCATTTTCAATGTTCAGCTCTTCTATGAAGACACGAGGAAGGTCTCATGGTGTTGGTGTGCCTCAGAGGTGATTTTTGCTTTATGTACAGGTTTCAACTTTTCAGGCACTCTTACTGCCTTCCATGATCGACTTTACGCGCTATGAGTCTGGAGTTGTTGATGAGGATACACGAAATGAAACATTTTTCTCAGACACGAGCCTTCATGCTTTGTTGCGTAACGTCGTCATGGTTAGGCAAAAGAAAGATTGCGAAGCTTGCAGACTCTTTGTGCCTCAATGTACACGCTGACCATCGACACCCGTTTTCCTGGATTCGGCTTGGAGCACGCACAGCTTAATATGGGTGCAGCTTGTGCGATGTTGATCGTAATGCGCTATGGCGGCTTTGAAACTTCAGGAAGTCAAAGAAGTGGCTTGTTGTGAGTTTCAAACAATTTTGCGACAAAAGAAACAGTTCAGGCGGTCTACTATTACTTCACCGTTTTCTTCACGGCGCAGTTCATAGCTATTGCAGCCGTTTCAAGCTTCGCAGATCAAAAGGTCGCGCCCATGCTGTGCGCTGGCGCCATAGTGAGGCAAGCTTCTTTTAGTGACTTTTTCAGGGCTGTGCATTCTATTTGCTGTCGAGATTGACCAAAGAAGAGTTGAGTCGTATTCGTCAAATGAGAACTGAAGCGGTTGACTGATTGTGAGACGAAGTGCCATTGACTCTCACCAAATCTGACTCCTCCATGAAGTGCAGTAAAAAGTTATCATATCGCGGTTAGGTCTGGCAAACCGATAGCCAAGACGCTCCATGACCAATCCTGGGTTGCATTTCCATTTCATCTTGAAGGATGCCTCAATGCCTTCCCTGCTCCTCTCCACTGTTTTTTAGCCGAAAGGCATCAATCTGCGTGTCGTTGCAAGACCAGGCGCATCTGCGTTTCCCAGCATCCTTTGTCTGGTGTGCTAACGAGAAGTCGGCTTTTGGCGTCCCCGTTCGTCAGTTGTTGCATTTGCGCAATTGAAATCTACTCACTTAAGTTGGCCTTTCTTTTGTTTAGGGTCTCAAATGGTCAAGACCTCAGGAAAGAAGCATGAGGGCACCGCTCCTACTGGAAATCCATCTCAGAAGCTGCGACAACGAGAGTCTTACGGAATGGAACCCCTTTTTCATCCGACTGTTCAAGTCTTGTCCTTGGTTTGTCCAGTTTAAAAATGTACCTCTTTTCAAGGCGTCGTGTTTCATTCTCTTGCCTCGTCTTGGAGATGATTTTGATTATGAGTGGGCACAAATGTGGGAATTCGTTGTTGCTGCAATCGGGTGCTTTCAAGCCGTTTCTCTTTTCACACGCTTCCTAAAGCCATCTATGACGGCCTCAAATCGAAGATTTGTAACGAATTTGGTCAGTTTTAGTCGATGGATGTTAGGCGTGGAATTCAGGAAGAGTTCGTTCACCCTCGCCTCGGTGTTCTTTTCGGCTTTCTCAACATCCAGCTTTACTATCATAATGGATTCTCCATTTCGTGGCTGTGGAGCGTCATTGCGGTGAGTGTGTGCTATCATAAAATCTTGTTAGAGCTACATTCATCAAGCATTGGCGGATTACTCAGAGAAAGAACGTCGCCCAGATTCGACTTCTTCACAAGAGAACTTCTTCAGCAATACCAATCTCCACGGATTCGTGCGGTGCCTCAACTTGGTAAAGTTTAGTTTCAACAAAACTATTTCAGTACTTGTGCGTCTCGTTAGTCACAAAGATTCACGAAGCCAAACTCTCGGCGTCGACCACTCAAATCAGTGAAACAATCGTCTGCATCGCATTTTCCAAGTTGATGGCTTTTGGTTTTCTTGGCGCATTCACGTCGAGCGGCATTCGAGTTTTCCTTGTTGTAAGTCCCTGATTTCACGCCAAAAGGCTCTAGGCCAAATGTTTCTCAATTTTTTTCGTTTCAGGTGGCCTACCGCGTTTTCAACTTCCTCTCCATCTTCTTTCTGGCCACAGTGGTGGTGATGGTGCGAGAAGACATTCAATCGGCTATACTCGCATTCTGCATCGTGAGTTAGCAGGCCAGAATGCACGCATTCTCAGGGGCAAACATTTCTCACGCTTACATTTCTGACCAACACGGAGTTGAACCGACTTAAGAATTTAATCTGAATCTTCACTGAATCTTTCCATCTCTTGCTAACGGAATTTGCATGGCGTCCGAAATAAAAGATTCAAAGGTGCATGTCGCATTCACGAGGTCCTTCATCGTCGACGGTCTTGGACTCAATAGTCAATCGAACGTTTTTATTCCAATTCCAAAGGCCGGTCTCAATTCCCTACCCTCTTGCTTTTTCTGATGAAAGCCATTGATCAACGTGTTGCAGCACGGCCTCGACATCTGGATTCTCAGAGTCCATTCTCTGTTTGTTGCTGTATAGTGAGGGCGGCTTGGCGCTTCTCCGAGTGAAAGCATTTTACCCCCTTGGACTGATTTTGATTTTCGTTTAGGTACTTCATGGCCAAGAAGAGACCGAAACGACATGAAGAAAAGAGCGTCGCACGAGAGTCCTCACAGAGCGAAAGAAGACGAGTGCCTCACCAGTTGGAGCATCTATTTCACCCCGGCGTTCAATCCTTCTCATTGGTTAGTGAGCCTTAGCGTTCAAACAAGTTCTAGGTAACTTACATGGTTCTTCTGCTCCGTGTTGGAGACGATCTCGACTATGATTCCGCACGGTTTTGGCAATGTATCGTCGCAGTTGCCGGATGCTTCCAAGCTGCCTCTCTTGGCTTGAGATTCTTCAAACCGTCTATGTCAGCTCGAAATCGACACCAAATGACGAAGCTGGTGAGCCTTCACATGTCTTTATTCAATCCCAACAAGTCAAAATGTTTAGGAAGAAGATGCGCATCTGTTTCTTGGTGTTGTGTTTGGTATGCTGAACGTGCAGCTACTTGTAAGCTCCGAAAAAGGCGTCGCTATTTCACTGCTGTGGGCCGTGCTGGGCGTAAGTTCTTATTTTCAAGAAACTCCTCCCAGTGCTACCTGAATCAAGCTTTGGCCGACTTTTCGCATGAAGAACTCGAGACGCCATCAGATGCATCAAAGGAGGAATTCTTCGGCGACACAAACTATCACGGATTCCTGCGATGCTTGAACTTGGTTTGAGAAAAAAGAGACTGTCCCACCCGGGGAGAATTTCTCTCTCGCCTCCATCGATGATCTACATGCTGTGTTGATAGATCAACGGAGGCGCTAGAGAAATTCTATTTGGTCTGACTAGTATTGATTTTGTGAGTCTTTAGGGTCTGTGTGCGTTTCTTTACACGAAGATTTCGGAAGCCAAACTTGATGAGCCGTCTCGACTGATAACAGAGGAAATTGTTATTTTCGCCTTTTCCGAGCTACTCACCTTCCGGTTTGTCGGCATCTTCACTTCGGGCAAACTCAGATACTTCTTTGTTGTGAGTATCATTCACCAGTTGTTACTTATTCTCAACAGGCAACCTACTGCGTTTGCAACGCGGTTTTCGTTCTTCTCCTTGTAATCGTGGCGATTTTGGCGAACGGCGACATTCAAGTGATTGTGCTAGCCTTTGGCGTTGTTAGTCCGTTTTTAAAGCTCAAACATTGTTTTTAAGGGTCGGAATTTTATCCATCTTTACTCTTTGACTGCCAAAGAGCGGCATCGGCTTCACATTTCTTCATGAGGCAACACCGAATTCGTCTTAACGCATAATTTTTCTGCAATGTCGCTGATATTGAAGAAGAGTCATTTTTATTGCACCATCGAATTTCGCCCTTCATTGCTTTGAGCTTCACGCCTCTCTATCTTTATGCTTGCTTCCTCTGCATTTACAACGTTTCACAAATTTTTGACAATGATCAAACAGTTTTGAGCCTGAGCTCGAGTTGGGAAACGTACATGCAAAGACAACAACAGGAATCAGTCGTATGGTTAACGTTCATCAATTCTGCTCAGAGCAACACGAGGAGACATCTGCGTTCCCAACGTGCTTTGTCCGCGGGCCTAATGGAGACGTCGTCGAGGCGTCTCCAAACCGCTCTCGTTGACCTCAGCCATCTCCCTCACTCTGTTTCTTTTTCCCAATTTGCTCTTGCCGATGTTGCGTTTCTGGCTCCATTCAATGGTGCATTACTGCGTTGTTACGTGTTCATAACTGTCCTAAAGTTTTTCAGGAGTACATGGCTACAGTAAGGGTGAAAACGAGCGAGGCTTCACAGGCCGAAACTCAAACTACGGATGACGATGAAGAGCTTCACTTCCTATATCGACCCTCTCTTCACATTTTCTTCATGGCAAGAGCGTCGAAAACCAATTTGTCTTCAGATTTCGTGCTTCATCTTGTACATGACCGTAGCAGAAGACCTCGATTCGAGCGCCGCAGAGAAATGGCGATGGGTCATCATGGCTTGCGGCGTCCTTGAGGCCACGATTTTCGCCTCGGGAATTCTCAAGAACTTCATGAACAATGTACGACAACGTCAAAGAGCGAAACTGGTAAGCTTCCGTTGGTCGACAGCTTCCTTCATTCGATATTTGTAGGAAGAAAAGCTCCTTCTATTCCTCGCCATTGTCTTCTCCATTCTCGTTTTCTATCTTGAATCGATTGATCATTTTCTGCCGACATTCACGTGGAGCATCCTGTCGGTGAGTCTTCCATTTCCTCGCAGGCGTTCATCAGTGCCATCTGGCGCAAGTCTTGTGTGACTTTGCCAAAGAAGAATACCAAGCAGCCGGGTCGATCTCTCACGAAGAACGCTTCTATAGCGATACCAACTTCCATGGCTTCATGCGCTGCCTCAACATGGTGAGCTTCTTAATCGAAACTTTGATGCATGAACTCAGGCGCTCTGCGCTGTCCTCTACACTCTTCTTCACATCATTCGGCCTTCGTTGCCTTCCTTCATCATTGCGAGGACCATCGTGATTCTCGCCTTCTTCTTGCCCCTCTCGTTTCGCATGGTCAGCGCTGCCACTTCGCGCGCCTTCAGATACTATTTCGTTGTGAGTTTTGGTTTACAAACTTTCTTTGCTCTGATTGAGCCTCTGTTTGACCAATTCAGGTGGCCTACTATATGTGCAATTATGGGCTGATGTGGTTGCTGGTCATCGTCGCAAAGATTGTTCCAGACACAGATGCTCGCATTTTCGCCTTCTCCATCGTGAGTATGGCCAACCTTAAAGATCTCTCAGGCTTTCACATTCTTCACAATTCGTAGCCTGGCGGGCCGAGAGTGGGATCGCCTCAGCAACTCATCCTGAGTCTTCGAATCTATGCCTTTTCTTCGCTTTCTCTGTATCAAAACCTTTCTCCTACTAACGAGCTTGAATTTGTTTGTGTCACGAGTGCTTGCAACATAAAATTTGCAGCTAGCTTTCCAGAAGAGTCACAAGGGAAGTTCGTGTAATGTTGAGACAAGCAAAAAAACCTCTGCACTCGTGGTTGAGCCCTTTCGCCGTTTTCAGATTTGGAGCCTCGCGTGATGCCAGCGACAAAGACCGCATCCGTCGGCCTCGAGTCACGCATTAGAACGCCGCCTCCTGAAGAGAGAACGCAAACGGCAAATGTGGCAAATGAGAGCGCGTTGACTGAAGATAAGGCACCTCCTCTTTTCACCATTTCCGTCTTCCCAACGAGCCAGCGCCTTGTTGATGTCTTTTGTCACTTTGTTTTGACTTTAGGATGGACTGGATCGCGAGGCTCTTCGGATTTCCGCAAGGAGACGAACCTTATCGCTGGGAACCCAAGTGGTTGCAGGAATACGCTCCACATCTGCGTTTTCTGGGAACGGTTTGGCCGGTTAAGCAGTGGAATGGTTTAGGTTCTCAACATCTCCTTTTACTTGGCGATACACACTGATAAGCTTGCCAGCCACTTCCCGATCACCGTCCAAATGGCCGAATATGGCATCTTCATTCAATTCGCAATCTTCATAGGTCACCTTTTCAACCTGCTTCCGAAACAACCGAGCATGGTCTTGTGGATTGGGGTGAGTCTAAAGATTACTGCCTTTCAACGGCGTTCTTCTGTTTCAGGAGGCAGCGTTCTATTGGAGCATGCTATTTATTTACTTCACTCTGCCACCGCTATTCCTGATGCACACTAGCGATCAGCAGACCTGGTTGTGGTCATACGCAGCCGTTAGTCTTATTGTCCGATCATTTTGTCATTTAGGCCGTCGTTTACTGGAAACTCGTCAATCTCGGCAACGACGATTACTTTGATGCATACGATGCAGCTGCCAAGAAGCGCGCTGGGTCCTCATAGCGGGTGGCGTCATACAAATCTTCTACTTCGTCGCGGACTTCTTCGCTTTTCTTTTGACTCCAGAGAAACGTCAACGTTATGCGAAGATTGTTGGTTCCTGAACATCAAACAACGGAATTCATTTGCAGCAGGGAAACATCTACTACGGTTTCGCCATTATATTACTGGCTCTTCAGTACCAACTAAACTGGGCAAAGACGGCGAATATCGCCTGGACTTACTGTCTCTTGGAGGTACGGTACTTTTAAAACTATCCTGCCGATGTTTAGACTGCCCATTTGGCTGCACTGTTGGATTTCGCCCACCGAGACGCCCCTCCATTCGACACTGAATTCCCGCTCTACAACTTCTTTCGGGATGCGGACTATCACGAGTTGATTCGATGCGTTAACATGGTCAGTCGTTTTCGACGTTTGCGTTACTTTGTTACAGATGTTCTCGGCTCTTCTGCGTACAGAGCTCATTGGCGTGCAGATGAAGGGAGCTGGTGCGGAGTTTGCTGAGGCCGTGCTGGCTGGTGGCTTTTTCTTGCTCTTCTTCTTTCGCTTCGTTGGAGCCGAGTTTCGAGGCACATGGAGGGTCTACATTGTGGTGAATCTGCACTTGCTTTGCCATGGAAGAGAGTAGAATGTCTACTATGTCTTCAACTTGCTCTTCATGACGTTCTTCTTGTCAATTACGATGAATCTCTTTATTGAGGAAAAAAGCGATCTGGCAAAGGTTTACGCCTCGATGATGGTTCGATTTCTCAACTCTTTTTTGAAACTAAGTGATCCCCAGGTCGTCACATTCTTCGGGCTTTGGATGCTTGCACAAAAGGAGTGGTATCGCCTTGAAGTCAGGCCTCATCGCAACTGAATTACTTTGAACTTCAAATTTAATCTGTGCGAAAGCAAAGTTGCTATTGGTTTTGCGCGATAAATGATTCTTCAGCAACGTTTGTAGTACGCCGGTGAACCTTAACATTTTTTTTTGCTGCGAAAGGACAGGTCGACGGCGCCTCTTCATGTCCGCCGTCTTTCAAACAAAGATTCTGACTCAGCGTGCCCTTGCATGGATTTTTCATGCCCGAAAGCAACTAATCGTAAGATTCGTAAGGAAGAGCGTCCTTAGGGACAAGGGGGCGGGCCTTACGACGACGTTTGCTTTCCGTTTGCACGTGCCTTTTGACGTTCGCTTACCGTTTGATCCCAGCGTTTGCTTTTATCTCATGTCAGATTTCAGAATGGACTTCTTGCACAGTCTTCTGAGGTTTCCAAAAATCGGCGAACAACGAGAGCGTTGGGAGCCCGAGTGGATGTTGGGATACGCTCAACATCTGCGCGTGCTGGCCATGGTTTCACCTCATTTCAACCTCAAAGCAGTTGTCAATAGATTCTCAACGGCTGCTTTTACGCAGCGATGTACCTGGACGGTTTGACCGACGACTACCCGATTACTCTTCAAATGGCCGAATACGCCGTCTACGTTCAGTTTGCACTCATCATCGGCCACCACTTTCATCTGCTCCCAAAGCATCCAAACTTCATCTTCTGGTGTGCTGTGAGTTTTGCATTACATTGCGAGACCTCTTTATTTTAGGAGTCGAGTTTTCACCGCTACTTGTGGTTCATCTACCTTTGCACGCCTTTTGTTTTCGCGCCCCTCAGCGGCCTAGCCCGACAGACATGGCTGTGGTCGTTCGCAGCGGTTTGTCTGCTTTCAAGTCGAAAAAAGATTCAGGGTGCCGTGAATTGGAAGCTCACCAGCCTCACCCACGACGCCTACTACGACGAATTCGAGAAGTTCTTCGGCAAACTTCTGAAGAAACGCCGACGAAACCGCTAGGAAGAAGTAGACTTCCTCTTTCGAAATGAGATGATGTTGCGATATTAATAAATCAGTCAGGCGTGTACTTCTCGTTAAGGAAATGGCATGACTTGGCAACAATTTCTTGCGATCTCGAGACGGGCAAAAAACAGTTGCACTTATATTGGGAGCTTTTAATGTCGCCTAGATTTGGAGCATCGCGTGATGCTCGCCACAAAAGCCTCCATCCGCCGGTTCCGAGTCATGGGACGAGCGTTAAGGGATGGTGACGAGCTGCACCGGCTGACAGGAGAAAGGGCACATTCATTTGACCGCTGCGTTTTTCGCGTTCCGCGATTGGCAAGCTAATGGCGCAATTGTTTCTTGCGCAAAGAGACCCAAGGAAACAGTTCTTTGTTCTCTTCCCTCAGCAGTTGCTTTGCTACCTCATTTTCTGATGATCATTTAGAGATTTTTGCATTTCATTAAAAGATGGTGAATGTTGTCTTCGACGGTGTCCCATTCGTGGCGGCCGACCACGCCGACGAACAAGAACAAGAAGGGCAAGATGAGGAAGAACCGCCTTTGGATATTGAGCGAATGACTCTGTGGATACATCGAATTTCCAGCTTCCTCAGAGTCATTGCAGTGGTTAGTCACTTCAAAAAGTTTCTAAAATCGTTTCGGTCGAAAGCGAAAAGTAAAAAACTGACTTCAGGTGGATTGCCTTTTTCTCTACCATCATGCATCGAATGAGAGCTTCTATGAGGACCTCTGGTGGCTCCGTTGGAGCACCAGTACTGCCATGTGCTTAGTGATTGGCCTCTTCGTCTTTCACTTTATCCGAGGTCCAGACGTCGACGGTCTAAATCGAGAGTGGGCTTACTTGGTTCGTTCGGCGTTCAATTCTCACATAAACCTTTTAGGAGTGGCTGTTTTACAAGGCTTTCAGCTGCCTCAATTTCATCACCGGCTGCATTCTCTATTACATGGGCCACTCCGAAGGCGCCATCTCGGCATTCATCGCGGTAATAATCGAGTGCAAATACGAAAGTTCGTTTTATAGTTTTATGTGTTCCGATCTCTACAGAAGCATGGATGTCACGACATCGAGGAACTTTCAAAAGATGAAGACTTTCCCTACAACTTGTGATTGACACTGAAAAGCCTGAACACTTTAGCTTGAATAAATTGTTGATGAATCAGCAACGTCTCATTGTCGATACCTTGCTATGGCTCAAGGCACAAGACGAAATCACGGACTCATCACACGCTCTCATTTCAGCCTCGACGTTGGGATTTGTAGTTCTTCATATTAGCTGGCTCTCAGGAGAGTCACAAGACACTTGGCAACAATTTCTTGCAGTCTCTTGGTCAAGAAAAAGTGATTGCACTTGTGGTTGTAGCCTTTAGCCATTTTCAAGAGGCAGAGCTTTGCGTGATTCCGACCACAAAAGCCCATCTGCGCCTGCGTCTAGAACGCTAAGGGGGAGGACGGCGACAAATGAGCAAGCGTTGACAAGAGAAAGACGCATCCATTTGGCTGTTGCGGTTTTCTCATCCGCCGCGAACGGCTGGCTAATAGCGCCTCGTTCGCAAGCCGTTGAGAATTTGGTCCGTGGCAGATACGCGAGTTTTTTATTCGTCAGCATTTCACTTGCTTTTCCTCTACGTTTTCACCAGTTCACAAAGCTGCACTTGATTGTCTGCAATTGTCTCTGTTCATTCCACACAAATGGCGTTTCAGAAATGGTGAAACTGCTTCTGGACGGCGTTCCAGTACCAGCACCAAATATTATCGCGAGAGATGAAGTAAGCGAGTCTGTCGACGAGCTGTCGACCAGCGATGTCGATGAACCAGACACCGACGACCAGTTGTCAAGGATCGAATATTGGTGGCGAGAACTCATCAAGTTGAAGCGTCTCGGCGCCAGCGTAAGAATTTTCTCAATTCCTGCACATAAACAAACGCTTAATCTCAAGTTGTCCACTTTCAGCTCGACTGCGCTTTCCTTTACTTTCGTCTCATGGTGAAGAACGGTGACTTCTGGTGGAGTCGTCAAAGCGCCCTCCTCGGGTTTCTCGGTCTTCTCGCCTTCTACTTTGCTCGCTCTCGCGAAGCACCGTCGCCGCGCGGACAAGTCACGCGAATGATGTTCTTCGTAAGTTCCAACGCTTTCTCTCAGAGTTTGTGCTCTTAGGAATGGTGGTTCCTCTACATCTTTGGCTGGCTCTTCCTCTTCGAAGCGTGGTACTTCTACTATGCCGGTCTCTACGAGGCCTCAATTGCGGCTCAAATTGCGGTTGGAAAGAGTTTCTTAAAGAAGCTTCGACTTTAGAACAACGTCTTTCGTGGTTTGCGCCAAGTCGCCTGCTGTGAAATGGAGTGCGAACTCTGGGAAGACGTTTATCGTGCTTGGAACTGGTGAGGAATTGTCCGAGACTGGTTTTATTTTGAACTTGGAAAATAAAAGCCCACCATTCGGCTATGTTTCGCACTAAAGACACTCTAACACACGAGAATGATCGATGGTTAACTGTTGCTTGAGAAAATGGTCATGAGTGTTGTTGCAACTCAAGCCTAAAGACAGATTTTGTGGTTTGGCAACGCTTGTCGATGTTTCTCGCCGCGCTGTTGCGAAGGTGGCATGCTGGCTCGTTTGCAAGGCGCATTCCCATTAAACTCATTCCAATTGGCCCTTTGAACAAACCTCCACAGGTTCAGGTTTCGGCATGGTCAAATGCGAATGCGCCGTGTTTGAACATGTTCCAACATGTTTCATTGACGACCTTCACGCTGGCAGAGATGTCAGAATGGCCTCGCTGGCCGAGAGGAATGCGACGTGTCAGCCCGCCGAGCGCCCGCCGCCCCTCGCTCGAGGGACTCTATTGATCGCCGTCAGCTGTGTGCCCACTAGCGCCCATTTCCCTTTCTCTTTGAATTCAAACAGTTCCCTCTCGTCACTAAAAGTTTGCCGACAATGGGAATAAGAGAAAAGTTTATGATCTGGGGAGACGCCCCAAGGTAATTTCGTTTCAAACTCGTCAGCATTTACGCTCGCAGATGCTGTCAGCAGCATCATTCGCACGACGCGATAAGGGGCTCTTACCCTTGCAACACCGCCGTGATGAGTCAATGCCTAACGCGCGCTCTGTTTTTTTTGCCGGCTATGCGTGTGGAATACTGGTCGCTTAGCGTGCAATATGAGTGATTGTGCCATGTTTGTTTATTTTAGCGAAAATGGAGTTGCTGGACTTGAAGATCAGCGGAATACGGAGTGTGAACAGCGAGCAAATCCAGGTTTGAACCAGGTTTCCTGCAATTTCGTCCTTGTCAGACAATAACCTTCACTAAGCCGCTGACGATTATTTGCGGAAAGAACGGCTCAGGGAAAACGGTTGCCTTTTTCTTTATTGTTTTATGTCGACTTCAGACCCTCATCGAAGCTTTGAAGTTTATGACGACTGGCGATATTCCGCATCAAAATCATTCCGCATTTGTTCATGATGAAGATGTAAACTTTTTTCCTCAAACATTACAAACGAACCTGGCATTTAATGAGTCCTTACAGGCGGCCCCAAATCGCTTGGACGCACTTGTGAAGTTGCGGTTCAAAGATGCCCGCGGACGCGTTCGCACAATCGTGAAAAGAATTCAAAAGTTGCAGAAGAATGTTGGTACCTGTCTCGTTTACCAAGTTTGCAGAACAAAACGAACTTTAAATCGGGAGAAATCAGAATTGAGAATCGTGATGGCTTGCCAATCAAGGAAACCGTCAAAAGACGAAAAACGGACAAAGAGGTTTTTCCCCTAAATTGCGCCTCAGTGACAAAAACTCCGCTTAGGCTCAAATTCTTCACATGATGCAGCTTCCAAAGGCCATTCTTGAAAGGGTCGTATTTTGCCATCAGGATTTTTCATGCTGGTTTTTGACTTGTTGTTTCTTAAAATAAGCTTCTATTTTCAGGCCTCTGGATGAACCGAAAGTTCTTAAGGAACGCTTTGACAAAATCTTTCAACTCACGAAATATGCCGAAATCAGCAAGAGCTACCGATCGGTTCAAAAAGAAGCTTCTCTAAAGCTGGGCGAATATATTGCGAAAGAAGAGACACAGAACGGATTTTATAAACAACTCGTTAAGGTTATTTTTTCTCCACTTTGATGCCTTCGTCACCGTTGCTTAATTAGGAGTATTTTTAGCTAACAAACGATGAGCGAAATACTCGAATTGATCTGAGAGAAACCGAACACCAACTGGAAACTCTTACGGCGGAATGCGAACAGCTGGATCGCGACTGTGACGCGGCGAAGAGAGCAGTCGCGGATGCCAGTAAACATGAATTTCGAATTGGTAAGGGTTTTCTTTGTCTTGAAACAGATCTTAGAAAGAGCAACTCAACAACTGGAATATCTGAAAGCGCGACTTGACGATCTTAATGTGCCTGACTACACAGGAACAATGGAAGAACTGGAAGCTGACATCCAAAAGGCATTTTGTTGACCCCCAGTGCAACCTGCGCATTCTGAATTGAAACGAGGAGCATGTTTAGATCACCGAATCAATTGACTCTCCCTCAACTTCTACTGAAACGAAGCAACTTGAAGATCGCCTTAAAAATGCAGAAGAAAAGCGAGCCAGTCTCCATCGTCAACTAATTGAAGTGCAAGCAAATATCATGGTTCGGTTTCTACAGCAAGTTTCTGGAAAATTTCTGGTAGAAAGCAACCGAGCTAAAAGGGAAATTGGAACAGGACGACGCCTACTTGAGACTCAAATACGAGTTTGATCGTAGGGAATTTTAAAGGCTTCTACGCAAGATTTCAGAACAACGGCAGGTTGATGAGCAGCTGCAACTAAGGATTGAGGGCGAAGAACAAAGGCTTGAAACACTTAAGGTCGTCTGATTTCACTTTTAATGAACGAAATTTAGGAAAAAGCAAAAGATATGGAAACGAAGATTGACGAAAGGCTGGAATTAGCGCACAATTCGCTAATGACATTGAAAACTGAGCTGCACATTAATAAGCAATTGGCTGAGACAAAACGAAATCGAATACTGAGCGCTGAAGAACAACTTCATCGTGCTTCCGCCGTCGAAATCGAGTTTGTTGTGCGAAAAAAGAAAAAGAATCTTTACGTAGAAGATCTCAACTTCTGTGTGAAATTCAAGAGAAGGAGACGAAATTGTTTGACTACAATGACGTTGAGCAAGCGCCCGATAGTAGTGAAAAAGTTAATGCCCAAAACAAGGTACCGTTAACAAATCAATGTTCGACAGGCACAGGTCGACGCCCTTCGACAACATCTAGTCGCCGCTGAGAAACACGAGGCTGCATTGCAGAGGAGTACCAAGCTCCGTAACGAAGCCGACGCGGTGCATAATCAACGCACAAAGCTAAGGGAGACACACAGCGCGCGACTTGAACGAATCTATGGCGGAGATTCAGCCGAAACTCTTCCTCAAGGCGGACTTCTCCAGTATGTCAAGCTCTTTTGTCAAACTGACAATGCTTGGAGCATTTGAAATGTCGAAATTGCAGAGCCAGCATAACGTCTATTTTTAACAAGAGGAGGGATGAAAAGGAGGACGCAGAAAAATATGAGAAACAGGTCTCTAGCTCAGTAGTAGCTTGCCGTGAAAAGCTGCAACTTCTTGAAAATCTGCTTTCGGAAAAGCAAAATGCTCTTACAACGAAACGGGTCGACTTCCTCAAGGTTTGCTTTATGTTTGATGCTCTACTTAAGCAGAAATCGGAGGGTGCGGAAGTCGACGATTTAGCCGGCCAAATTAGCCGGATCAAATTGACTGTGATCGAACTTGAAGAGGAATTGTCACCCCTTGATGGAACAAAGCATCTTTACTCGCAGTGGGAGTCGGGGATAGACGAATACAGAAATTGTCCACTCTGCGAGCGGCCCTTCGACACGGCGGATGCTGTTAAGGCATTGAAGACCAAGCTCAGGCAGAAACAAGAGGCCATTCCTGGAATGGTGGTCAATCTTAAAGAGCGTATTGAGGAGACGCGGCAGAATCTTTCTTCGTTATTTGAAGCGCAAGGGCTTGCGGGCAGCCTCAAGGAACTGGACGTGAGATATCTCCTTTAAAGTTAAAATATTTTCTCCTTTTAGGACGATGTGACAAAATCTAAAGTCGAAATTGAAACCTACAAGAAGATGGCCGAAAAACTTGAAGGCGAGCATAAAAAAGCATTTGATGCTGCGGAAAAGGCGCGGATGTCGTACGCGGACGTTGCTGCAGTCAAGGTATTGAATATTCATCGTGAAACAATGATCGAGAATTTTAGAATGACGTTTCCCTAATGGATTCTTACTGGACACGTTTTCAAGCATTGAACATGGAATGTCAAGAAGCCAGCGAGGAAGTTTGCCGACTAGAAAAACATGTCCCGAAAGGAGCGACAGCCGAGAGTCTTGCAGCTGATCTTGTAAAAGCCGAAGTCTTGTTTGCTTGTGATCAAACTATCCACCTCACAGGTAAAATGGGAACTACTCGAAGCTCATAATACGCTGCTCCAAGTGCGACGAACTGAGCGACAGAACCTAATCGACGAGGTAGACTTCATTTGTTACAGTAAAGGGAAACTGGTAGATTCACAAACTCAAAGAACGTCGTCTTGAGGGAAGACAGACAGCAGCCTCATTGCAACACTTGTCGGAGGTATTGTACTTCGAGGCTTAGTATGCTTACTTTTGTTGCAGACAATTGCCTCTTGCAAGAGCGAAAACGAGAACCTTGAGACGCAAAAGGCTGAAATTGAGAGGCAACTGCCGGCCGCGAGAGAATTTGTCGACGCCATCAAGCAGGAACAAGCACAGCAACAAGCTCGTCTTAAGAGCGAAGAACAAGATATTCGGCTGACTATTTATGGTGAGCCAAAAAATGGTCAGCCGAAAAAAGAAATTCCAGAATTACAAAGCAAACTGAAACAGCGCAAAGAAGTCTCAGAAGAACTTAGAAAGGCAACTGAGCTGCATGGCGACAGCGCCAAGCTCGCTGTTGAACTTGAAGAATTGGACGAAGAAAAGCGACGGGTACAAAACTGCGTCGAGTCTCGTGTTCGCGATGTGAACGTCAAGGTTTGCACTTGCAAATCTAGGCAGGAAGTGCTTTCAGCAAGCAGAAAAAGAGTTCCTGGAAAAGCAGAAAAGACGAAAAGGTCTTCAAGAAGTGATTCTTAAGACTGAAATGGAACTCAAAGTCCTCATGTAAGTGTTCGTTTAATTGCGATAAAATTCAAGGGATGCCGCCTGCACTCCAAAGGCGAAGTTGGAAGAGTTGGCAATCGACGTCGAGAAGCGGAGACAAGCCGCAGACAACATGAAAGCTGGTTTGACCATGCAACAAGAGATGCTTCAAGAACGGGTACATATGTCGCCTTTACTGAAGACTTTGAACTCTGTTCAGATCACCTCCCTTCGTCAGCAGCTAAGTGAACCTGGCATTTCAAATGCGGAAATCAACCTGCGAAACGCGATGATCGAAAGAGTCGTTCGTCAAGAGGGAATCAAGGTAGTCGCTTACTTCAGCCTCCATCTATGTTGTCTTCTAATTTTAGGAGCTCGGTCGATACATTCGAGTGTTAGACAATACAGTCCTCGAATACCATCGCGATAGAATGGAAATTATCAACGAACTTCTTGAAGAACTATGGCGAAAAGTGTATCAAGGCTCAGACATCGACGCCATCAAAATACGGTAAGCGTTCGAAATTCTTCGTCTTCGGCTTGCTGGAATAAGCCCATCTCTATTTAGAGCGGATCCAAAAGAAGATCAAGAAAAGAATCGCTCGTTCGACTACCGGGTTGTAATGGTCATTGGCACGGACGAGCTGGACATGCGAGAGCGCTGCTCGGCTGGCCAAAAAGTCTGCTCTCTTTATTGATCTCATTTGCTCACAATCAGATGCTTGCATCACTGCTGATACGAGTGGCGCTGGCTGATGTTTTCGGATCTGCTTGTTCAGTCCTCGCACTGGATGAACCGACGACCAACCTGGATTCAGAGAAGGAATGAGAGAGAGTGTTGCAAAACAGTCTTTAGGTAGAGAATATTGGACAAATGTTGACGAACTTGATTGATGCTAGGACGGCGAACGGGAAATCCTTTCAACTGATTGTAAGCCTGCTTCGTACTGTCGAGACTTGGCTTCCAGGTGATCACTCACGATGAACGTCTTGTCGATATTCTGAGAAGGACAACGCAACCTGAGTACTATTACAAACTATCGAAGGGTTACGATGGAGAACCGATAGTGGAACGGATTTTGGCCGGCAGTGGGTGAGATCAACATGGGATAGCTTTAGAAGAAAAATTGTCTTAGACGGAAAATTTTGGACTCGAGGAAGCGAACTGAGGAGACGGAGAAATTCCCAGATCTGCCCGCAGAAATCGGTGCGGACGAGGAGGAAGCCGATGAGGACGATGACGTTGGAAACGTGGAGCGAGAGGCTCCAACTGAAAACGACTAGAAATAAATCAAAAAATATGTTGCAATTTGTGTTTACTGTTTGCATGCAGATTTTTCGTTGTCATTTGCAACGTCTCGAGAACTATTTTCACTGTTTTTGCGCAGCATTTTGCACTTCCGTTTTCGAAGATGTGCTAACAGGGTTGATGCTTGCCAGCACGCTCCAATTCAAAGCGTTTTAAGGACAAATGTCGATGGTCTATTCCTTCGTTGAAAACAAGATGGTATGATTTCCGATTAATTTCCCATCTTTTCCATAAATGCGCTGACGTTCGATATTTTTCAGGGTGAAAAGACCGTGCTCGAAACGCGGCGGAAGGACAACCCAAACCTCTGTTATCACTGGTGCTTGCAGCCCAAGCCGAAAAATGAACGCCGCTATATGTGAGTGCTAAAATTTGTCCAACAACCTAAAAACACCAATTTCAGCTGCTCGTTGTGTAAGCATACGAAAGCAAAGAGCAAGCTAGGGGTATGCGCCACAATGTGAGGCTTTGTATGAAAATAGCGATAATTCGTTGCTTCAAGTAAAATCATAGATGGAGAAATCATCGGAGACCCAGACGCGGGACACGTCTGCAGCCAGCCAATGAACTTTTCGGAGCAGGTCTCGCTTCGCATTCGCAACCAATTCGTGCGCAAAGCCATCGAAATGAAGTCGGTTTTTTTCCTATTCTTTTCGTTATTCCAGCTTTATGGCAGAATGATGGGGGATAACTTCGACGCAATAAACTTCTTCGAACAAATGATCAAAAATCTGGACGACGTTGAAGAGTTGCGAACAATTTCTACGGTTTGATCTTCCTTCTTTGTTCCTTGAGCAAGGCGGTTGAGGACGAGGCGGAAGTTGTGAAGCAGCATATTGAAGGCTGCGGGTACAAAAGCCTTCGTGCCGCATTGGCGAACAAATTATCGCGTAGAAAATATTCTGAAGATAGGAAACAAGAGCGTATAGCCAAGATGCCTGACTTTGGTCCGGCCACTTTCACAGAATCCTTGATAACGGCGAGTTAACTCGTATTTTACTAACAGTTATAGGGAGAGTTAGGAATTCTGGAGACTCGTAGTCTCAAAGATCCGAAACTCGTCTACCGATGGACAAAGACGTATTTCGACACTGGCACTATGTATGCGTAAGCCTTTGTTGTCCTATTCCTTGCAGATGCATCCAATGTGGCAACATGAAGCCGAATGGAGAAAGAAGACGTCTTCCCACGGTGTCAGTGGCTCTTTTTTTCCTTGCAAAAGAACTGTTCTTTAAGACGCGTCCTCAATGATCGTCTGAGAGACGACCCCAATTGTCCTCGAGGAGTGCCGCACTTTTGCGAGCCCCTAGTGTACCTGCACGTTCTGGCCGAACGTCACAAGCGTCGCATGACGATCGAAGGAGAGTATTTGATGTTTGTTTAACGGATCATTCGCATTTTACAAATAAATTTAGTCACAACAACGCGGAAAATTTGCTTCCTGCTTTCTTCAAAGAACGCATGGCCAACGTTACCAAAGATCCAGAAGTATCAGCTCTCAGTGAAGTAAGACTTGTTTGCTAGAGAATACGAACTTCAACATACACAGAGTGACAAAAAGGTCTTTCTCGACTACTTATCCGCTGGCGGTGTTCAGCGCCTCAAAAATAAATTACGTAAGCTTCGCACGCACTTACCAACGTTTAGAATGCCGGCTTCATCAGCGTAAACACAAGGACAACGAAGGAGATGCTCGTGTAGAACACTTTGCCGATGATCCCTTCTTCAAGCAACCGATGCCAGAAATCTTTGGCGTCCAGCCCGAAGGAGCCAATTTTCGTTTCATCGTTAATAGCTGGGTGCTTATGACGATTTTCAAAACCTTCCAACTGTGTTTCAGGGATCGTCTGCGATTGAGACGCATAGCAATATCAATCCCAAAAATGTTTTTCAATGGACAAGAGAGCACACAAATGCTTACATGTATGTAGGGTTTTCCGATCGCAAAGCAATCGTTTTTAGTTGCTCAAAATGCCGACTCATTTGTAAGCAGCGGCGCTGTCAAGGTGCCTACTTGTAAGAGTCTTTCCTCTTGTGATTCAAGTACTTGTAGACACTTCACACCTCCGTCCACTCTCGAAGGCGATCCGGATGTGGGACACGTCTGCAAGCCACTCAACTACACCAGAGAAGTGGCTCGTCGCCTACGTAGAGTGCTTGCCAAAGAGTGTGTTGCACGCATGTGAGTTGGAAATTTATTTCGCAAATCCGTGCATTCCAGGAACGATGATGCATCGTTTCCATTCATGACATTTTATCAAGCTGTCTTGACAAATTTTCGCAGTCTGGACGTGTTGAGGTCTTTAAGCAAGTCTGAAACACAGGAAGTCGAGAATAGCTTTCGATCCCTTGGAGCCTATTTTCGATCAATAGTCCTTGGCATTCGTAAAGGACAGGAAAAGATTGCCGATTGTGAGCTGGAACGGTCTGATGAAGAAATGGATGAAGTGGAGACTTTGTACTCAGACGAACCGTCAAAGACATTTGTTACTGGATCAACCGCAAAATCACGCGCGGAAGCAGTCGCAAGGAAACGAGCTGGCAAAACTATGACCTCCGGCATCAATTCTAAATGTTTCCGTCAATCTTAGTAATGTTTTTCATACTATCGCATGTTGACTATTGACAATAAAGATGCAGAGGGGCAGGAAAATCACGAGATCCTGCCACCAAGAGAACGCGATGCCCAAATGATTAATGAAAGGGAGGAGAAACCAGATGCGGCTGGCCATTCGCATCGTCGCTCTTCCTCTTTGTTTCTCAGATATCGAGAAATCAAGAAGGGATGTCTCCTCGCATCTCCTTCATCATGTTTTGTAACAATCGAGAGCGTAAAGAGGATGAAGGCACTGCGTCAGAGACCATGACGAAAATTTGGTTCGACAACGAATTCTGTTCTCCTCCGCTGCCTTCCGCGACATTTGCGAAAGATTTCGCAATATGAAACGGCGCATCTTAGAGGTCTCCAAGGAGGCTCTGCGCTAGATCTCTTCCCTCCAGTCGTCATTTCGATTCGATCCCAACTATCTCTACTCTCCTGACAACATCATTAAGCTGCTATGCATTGTAAGACTTATGCTTGTCAGTAATGCTAAAACATCTCCAGCTCACTTCGATCATCGCTTTTCATCAACTGACTGGCGTGGATGTCACCGACTCCATTGCGCGCTGCCTCGAAATGGGCGCTCGCTTTTCTTTTATTTACTAGGCTCCGGTTGCTTTCTCGCTTCCGCTGAAATGGTTGACAATTATCGCTGGAAAACTAAAGCAGCGACAACGTTTTATGCAAGCGTGAGTTCTAAGCAGTAACGTCACTTCTTTCAGTCCTTAGGAACGTTTCTTCTACTGCTCATAGCCGTCAAGCGATGCCACAACTGCTGGATCACAGCAATGGAAAGTCTACCTTGTGTGGACTGTCGAACATGCAAAGACAGTCTCACGGTCACCTATCTTCCGCGTCCTGTCTTGAACTTCGACTTCTTAAGAACTGTTAAGGGACGAATTCAACTTGCTGCTGTGGTTCGTCAGGAAAGTCCCAAATTTTGTATACGCAGGCGTCGGCTATTGTTGAACTCATCTGGCACTCGGCCAATCCGATTGGAAAGGAGAGGCCGGACAACCTCATTCTAAACACTTGTCTCTCGAATGCGGTTTTGATCGGCCTCTGCCTTTTGTTCAACACCTTTCTTCGCGTGGAGAATCGCAAGCTGCGCGTTTGGCTTAACGGCTTCGTGAGTTTCGACTCAAATATCGCCAACGACATTTGCAGGAGTTTCTCTTCACGGTGGTCGGCTGCGAGTTGTTTCCTGTCGTCTTGTTCTGTGAACTGGATGCTCGTCCCTGTCTGCTACTCTTCGCTCTCTGCATCATCAGTGTAGGTTTTACTGAGGGTTGATTATGAATCATCAGATGTAGTTGTACGTATTCGGAAAGGCGCTTCTTGGATTTGGTCATCGACTGTCGTACAGCGCCATTGAAGAGATTCACTTGTTCGAAGAGACGCCACCGACGACTCTCAACAACGAACTACTGAAATTTTGATCTCTGTGCTCTTTGGTTGACATCTTTGGCATAAAACTTCCACTGAATTTTACGAGAATCTATTTGGAGTTGAACATGAAGAAAGCTACGCACTACGAGGGGGCACGGAGCGCCGAAAAGACAATTGTAACAGAATGGAGCTGTCCTGGCAAATGCGACATTGCTGGAAGAAATTTTAGCCCTGCTGATGTTCTTCTGGTTGTCAAAAGGAAGGCTTGCACCGAGCTGACGAGATGACTAATCGTTAAGAGCACGGGAAGAGGAAAATGGGGAAGGCGGGTCCCATCTGCCCTCTGTCTATTCCTTGTTGTCTTGCATTCATATCTGCGCTGCTCGGATCCCTTTCCTCATGCAATGAAGAAAGGCTTCAGCTTCAGGAGGTTGCGCCTCGACGTCAACGATTTTGTTTTCATTCATCATCTGAGGCTGTCCTATAAGTACAGGCCACAAAACTGCCTTCATGCAGTTGATGCCTTTATTAGAGTTATTCTTATTGTAAGTTCTTGTTCCCTAGCCTGAATCTTGAAGATCATTTCCATTATGGCCATCATACAAGTGGATGGTGCTGACGTCCCCGTAAAGACAGCCGAGTGCAAGGCAAAAGAACCTCCCTGCCAACGCACACGAATGCATTTCAGCGCAAATATCATTACTTTTCCCTTAGACTACGACATTCCCGCACACCAGGTGCGTTTTTACGATTACCTTTATCGGACCTGCAGCAGAATCGCTGTCCATGCAGCTACAAGAGTCGGATAAGTGGCGTCCAGGAAATTCTCGTCATTCTTATCATCACAGTAGGAGTTTTCGCGTTTGGCTCTGTGCTTCGAGACGACATCAGCGATTTGCATTTTCAACTTTTGTTAATAGTTTCGTCTTTGCTACTTTCAAATGCAAAGCTTAGGAAATTGCTATATCCTTCGCCCTTATTGGCGCTTTGATTCTTGTGTATGCCGACATCCCTCCTGCAACCGAAGTCACGTTGATTTCAGTGGTTCGTTCTGCGGAAGCCAAGCTCATTTTCAGACCATTACAACAACGCTTCTGCTCAGTGTCGTTTTTTTACGATCCCTAATTTGCTGGAAAGCGAGAAAAATGGCTGATATTACGGAGACGAAGAATAGTTCAATTGTTTAAAATCTCTTTTTTTTTCGAATTACGATTGAGAGCAAATAAAGGCATTGCTAACGCAACCGGAGACCTGTCGCTCGACGAATCCGCCTCGGAAAAATGATGAATGCGTGGGGGCGAGGAAAGCAGATGTGCGGATTCTTTTCACGTCTGACAGACATTCTTCTCTCTTTTGTTAGTGGAGGATCAAAGAGATGCATCTAGCGACAAAATGACCGACTTTTTCTGTACCTCATAACTTCGAAAAAAAATTTCCGAAAAATTTTATTAGATCTGCCCTATCTAGGCATGGTTATGACCATCAGAATGGGGTAGGAAAGAAAAACAAGACTGGCAAGGAGTTTGAGTGCAAAAACAGATTCCTAGTTTCTAAATAACTGAACAGAAATTGGAGAAATGAAACTCATAGTCTGTCTTTCCTCAGGCGTTGTACGTGAATACTTTCCTTGCTTCTTATGTTTCGGAAAATCGACAATTTCAGAGAAAAATTCGTGTTTGCATCGAAAACGAAACTGGGCCCTCTTTCTTCTTCACGAATTGTTCCATTTGCACCTTCGATGAGTTGCGAGAAAATCTCGTTTGATGAGCCATACGAGCGAGGAAGGCGAATTTTAATCTCGCGTGGCTCACATTCGTCGTCGTCGATTTCCTCAACTAGTCTTGTGGCAATCCAATCACGAAGTCCAGCGACATCAACACGAGTCTCCGCTGTCTCGGCCACTAAAACGTAAAAACGCTGTAAAATCTCATTCGATATTTCGAGGGCGCATTCGTTCGAGTACCATGAGAGGAAGTCTAGATTATTCAAGGTCGGCGTGCTTTTGAAGAACTCTTCTGATAGCGAAATCGGTGGACTGGAGAGTTTTTGCGTGCGCAGAACTTGAATAACTGATGGCGTCAATTCGCCGGGAGTCCTCAGATCCAGCTGCTCAATGGCACAATTGAAGGCCTGTCGCATGGCCATCAAGAGCGGTAGTGACAGTGTTCCAAAGCAACTAACGTTTCGAAATATCGCGTTACTCAGCCTCGATCCAAATATCTTCAGCGACTCATTCAAAACAGTTAAATCATCGTTTTCGGGATCGAAAACAGCATAAATGGCGAATTTTTGGAATTCGATTTCGTAGACGAAAGCAGTTTCGCTGAGACGATCGACGACTAATGCTCCTTCAATTGTCGGACGTCGGTTGACGATGCTGAAGAAGAGCTTGCGCTGGTAGCTGTACTCCCGAGCGCTCAGATAAACACTGTGATCAGCTGCACCGAGATTCACGCTCAAATCCATGTCAAAGGTTTTGCGCTTGTCGTTAGAATCATGAAAATAATCGACATATGAAGGACAGAACTGAATTTCGGTAAAATCATCTTCCATTTGGAAGATTATCCACCGTCCGGAGCGGCCACGGTAATAGCGGTCCTGGTCTTTGAAATACTCTCCCTCCAGGTATTCGCCGATTTCTCTGGCAATGTCGAGTTTTTGGCTGCAAGCAAATCGAGAGCCTAGCGGGCCTTCCTGTTCCTTCTGTTTCATCCAGTCAAAGAGGCCAGCGAAAGTGAACTGAGAGTCGACGCCAGAAATCTGAAGGATGTCAAAACGCTTGAGGTCGTCGTCGCCGATTTGGCAGTTCGTCTTCATGGCAATTAATTCGCGCAGATTTGGAAATTGACGAAAGAAGCTTGATGACAGAGCCTCATATTCGCTTTCTGGGTCATTTTGGCTTCGTCCGGCTAGATTAAGATGTCGAATGTCAAACGGTTGTAGCATGGCGACGAGCTTCTCCTCTGTGGGATATTGAACGTGGAAGACAATTTTGTCAAGGGCGACGCCCTCTTTAGAGAACCAGTCGCACAGGCCTTCAGCGCACCAAAATAAGTCCTCGTTCAGACTTATTTCCAACGTTCGAAATTGAAAACCGCGAAGCAAATTCGCCCATAGCGAGCACAGAGCTTGGGCGGCATCAAGATTCTGCTCGATCCGAAACAGGAGTCCGTCTGGTTTAATTGTTAGAAATATTCCAGCAATTATTTCGACTCCGAGCTCGATTTTGTTTGTATCCGAGCCGATTCTACCAATTTCAATGTCGACGATTTTTCCAGAATCCGGATTGATTCCTAATGGACATATTGCCTCCGTCGAGCCGAGGATGTCGAAACGAAAGGCGATATTGATTGCCGCCCGAATTCGGCGTTCATTTTCCTTTACGAAAAGATTGATTTCCCGCGAAGTACGCAGAATCCTCGCAATGCATCGAAGTGGTAAATACTGAAGGACATCAAGAAAAAGATCAGGCTCGTCGAGAAGCCACGGAAGCATCGCAGTGAGGGGAAGGGAGGGGCAAGATAACATCGGCGTTTCACCCTGCGCGTGTCCCTGAACCAAGACCATCTCTTCAAAGTGGAAATACCGTCTGCCCTGGGGGGGGGGTCCTGATGAATGCGCTTACAATTAGCAACAGGAGGAGAAACAGGCTTGAGTTCTTGGAGGCTTGAGAACTGTCCATGTGAAAGTGGTTGAGTAGAAAAAGCAAGTTTCAACACTTCCGGCTCAAATTGAAAATGCCCTTACACGTAAATTTTGCAAGCGCTGGCCTATCAAAACTTCGAGACAGAGGTTCAAACACCAGTGAGTTTCATCTGACAATCCATATTGACCCTTCCATCATAATTGTATGCGTAGGTCGCACAGTTGACCTCACAGTCAGGTGTCTTATTTGGAAAGCCAACTAGAGTTTTGACAACTTATGGTTACCTACCTCCATTCAACATGCTGTTGAAGCTTTCTAAATGCAAGTATCAAACTCATCTCGCAAATTTGTTTTTTACTGACTTGCATCTGGTGTTCTCGTCGTCTACAAGAAGGTTTGAACCGACCGGGTGCCGATGACTAATCGTTGAGAACAAGGGCTGAGAGAATTGGATGGAGGCGAGTGGAGCGGATCCCATCTCACCGACGCGCTGTCCGTCTTGCTCTAAAGCGTTGCATTCACATCAATGCTTCTCGGTCCCTTACCCCTCACAATGAAGAAAGAGGCTTTCAGCTTCAGCAAATTGCGCCTCGACGTTGTTTTCATTCACTGCCTGAGACTTTTCTACAAGCTACAGCACTGTCTTTACTCAATTGATAAAATAATCAGAATTACTCTTATTGTAAGTTAGTATTCCTTAGCCTGATTCTTGAAGCTCCTTTCCATTCCAGCCATCATGCAATTGCGAGATGTCGATGTCACCGAAATGACAGCCGATTGTAAGGCGAAGGAACCTCCTTGTCCAAGCCCAAGCCCGAGGATTTCCACTCGTTTACCGTTCTACATGGATTACGATTACATGTTTACAACCGCGGAGAGTTCTTAATTTCAAACGAATCACTCTTCAGCAATACTGTCCATGCGACTTTGAAGGTCGATTCAGTTTCACCCAGGGCATTCTCGTCACTCTTATGATCGTAGTGGGAGTTTCTGGATTGTGCTATGCACTTCTTGATCCATACAACGACTGTACATACGTCTGTACTACCGTGGTTTTGCCTTTGCCACTTTCAAGCGCTATGCTTCTTAGGAAGTGACCCTTACCTCGGTATTTCTATTTGCCTTGATTCTTGCGACAGTCGGTACTGCTGAGACTGCGCCAGCAGCGTCAAGAGCTTTACTTTCTGTGGTTTGTTCCCAGGAAAGAGATTCCTTTTCAGAGCATCTCAACGACGCTTCTGCTCAGCGTCACCCTTCTACGATGCACAATTTGTTGCACACCAACGAGCATTTCAGACGCTACCGTGACGAAGAACCGTTTAATTGTCTAGCAGCTCTTTTTTTCGAGGAAATGGCTGAGAGCAAATAAAGGATAGACTCGGTGTCGCAACACGAACGGAGACCGCGCCGCGAGGGCGAATCCACATTGGCGAAATGATTAATGCGATTGGTCAGCAATTGTAGATAAGAAACTCAAAGTGAGTCTTTCCTCCGGCGTTGCAAATGAATTTTTTCAATTCCTCTATAGTTTTGGACAATCGACAATTTGAGAGAAAAGTTTGTATTTGAATCGAAAACGAAGCTAAGGCCTTCTTCTTCACGCATTGTTCCATTTGCGTCTTCGACGAGTTGAGCGAAAACCTCCTTCGACGAATCACAGTTTCGAGGAAGGCGAATTTTAATTTCACACCTTTCGTCTTCGTCATCGTCGTCTGTTTCCTCAGCTAGTCTTGCGGCTATCCAATCACGCAGTCCAGTAACATCAACGAGGGTTTCCGCTGTCTCAGCCAGTAAAATGTGAAAACGTTGAAGGATCTCGTTCGTTATTTCGAGAGTGCATTCTTCCGAGTAGCATGAGAAGAAGCGTACTTTAGTCAAGGTCGGTGTGATTTTGAAAAACTCTTCTGATAGTGAAATCGGCCGACTGGAGAGTTTTTTGATGTGAAGCGACTGAATAATTAACGGTGTCAATTCTTCAACATTCCTCAGATCCAACTCTTCAATGGCATAATCTGACGGCCAGGCCTCTCGGATCGTCATCAAGAACGGTAGCGATAAGGTTCCAAAACAAGTGACGCATCGGAATTCCACGCCATTGAGCCTTGATCCAAAAGTCTTCAGAGTCTCGCCCACAGTAATCAAGTCAAAGTTGTCTGGTTCGATGGCAGCAAACATATCAAATTTTTGGAATCCAATTTCGTAGACGGAAACAGTTTCGCTAAGACGATCGACGACTATTGCTCCATTGCTTGCTGGGCGCTGGTTCACGACGCTGAAGTAGAACTTGTTGCCGTATTCACGAGAGCTTAGATAAAATTTGTGAGAGCCGGTTTCAAATTCAACGCCCAAATCCATATCGAAGGCTTCCTTCTTGCCACTCGACAAAAAACAATCCGCATATGAGGGGAAAATCCGAATCGCTGTATAATCATCTGAGATTCGGAAGTAGATCCATCGTCCCGAGCGACCACGGAAATAGTGGTCTTGGTCCTTGAAATACTCTCTCTCTAGTCGGTTGCCAATCTCTGTCGCAATGTCGAGTCTTTGACTACAGCAGAATCGAGAACCTACCGGACCTCCAAATTCTTTTTGTTTTGTCCAGTCGAAAAGACCATCGAAAGTGATCTGAGAAGTGATGCCAGAAATTTCGAGAACGTCGAAACGCTTGAGGTCGTCGTCGTCAACTTGGCAGTCCGTCTTCGGTGCAACTAGTTCACACATGGTCGGCAGTCTGAGGAAGAAGTTTGACGACAACCCGTTGTATTCACTTTCCGGATTTTTTCGATTTCGACCAGATAGATTGAGCAGTTGAACATCAAGCGGCTCTAGCATAGCGACAAGTTTCTCCTCTGGTGGATAATGTCCATGGAAGGTCGCTTTGATGAGAGAGACGCCCTCTCCCGAGAGCCAGTCACATAAGTTCTCAGCGCACCAAAGCAAATCCTCCTCCAGACTGACTTCCAATGTTTCAATTCGAAATCCGCGAAGAAAATACGTCCACAGCCAGCTTAGAGCTTGGGCGGCATCAAGATCCGGTCGAATCAAAAGCTGTACTCGATCCGGCTTCTTCGTGAGAAAAATTCCATCAATAAGCTCGTCGCCGAGCTCCGCATTCCTGCCGATTTGTGAATCGATCCTGTCAGCTTCGATTTTGATGCCTTTTCCAGCTCCCACATTGATTCCGATCGCTTCCTCCGAGCCGAAGATGTCGAAACGAAAAGCAATGTTGATCGAAGACCGAATTCGGCATTCATTTTCCTTGACGAAGTGATTGATATTGCGCGAAGTACGCAAAAGCCTCGCAATAGAGCGAAGCGGCAAATACTCAACAACGCCAAGGAGGAGATCCGGCTCGCCGAGGAGCCACGGGAGCATCACGGCGGTGTGAATGAAAGGGCAGGACCAGTCAACAGCCGCGTGTCTTCACCCGCTGCGCGCGGCCCTGAATCAAGGCCGGCTCTTCAAAGAAAGAGTGAGAGAGAGAGAGAGAAAGATGGCGGAGGAGACAGCCATCGCTATTTCATAGCTAGTCAACGAGGACTGGATCAGCGTGATTCTTTATTGCTCGCTTATGAAAACTCCGAGACAAAGGTGCAAACACCGTAGAGTTCCATGGAGCAGTCCACGTTGACCCATCCATCATAATTGTATGCGTAGGCAGCGCAGTTGGCCTCAGGGGTCTTGTTAGGAAAGCCCGCTACAGGAGTTTCTTTCGTAGAAGAAATGCATACGAGCCCATCTTGTGTAGTTTCCTGTGCTATTTATCCATTTGAAGTCGGCGTCAACATCTTCTAGTTAAAGTCCAATCCAGAGCAGGCCCTCATTCTGTGTAGGCGGAGAAAGGGCTGAAACTAAAATAGTAAAAGGGGCAGCAAACCAGAAATAGCCGTTGACTCCAAAGGATTCTCGACGGCAACTAGATAGGCCGTCTTATTGTAATGGTGCTCACCATGCAAGCAGCGATATTGAGTCTCGTTAAAGTTTCTCTTGTCATCCGTTAGCTAAACTCGCTCTTGGTTTTGCTGTCAATCACCTTGTAGCATTTCTTGTTGCGCAAGGCAAGAAATTCTGTCTCATCGTCGTTGCATCTGAAATAAAAAAAGAAAAGCTTCAAACGACTTGAGTAAACGCACAGAATGCCGGCTGGTATTGTTGACCGAGTTGTTAGCGGTGGTCGTGGAGTAGTTGGTCCAATGAACTCGGCACAAAGATATCTTCGTTCCGTTGCGCAGTCAGTCACCAGCCAATTGCCACTCGAAGTATCGAGTAGGGCGCATTGCAATGGCGTCGTGCGAACAAGCGGCTCTTCGTCGTTGTCCGTTTCCTCAGCCAGTCTTGCCGCAATCCAATCACGTAGTCCAGTAACATCAATGAGGGTTTCCGCTGTCTCGGCCAGAAAAACGTGAAAACGCTGAAGGATCTCGTTCGTTATTTCGAGCGTGCATTCTTCCGAGTAGTACGAAGGGAAGTGTAGTCTTGTCAATGTCGGTGTTTGACTAAAGAAATCGGCCGTTAGGGAAATCGGTGGACTGGAGAGTTTTTTGATGTGCAGCGACTGAATAATTGACGGTGTCAATTCTTCAACAGTCCTCAGATCCAACTCTTCAATGGCATAATCTGACGGCCAGGCCTCACGGACCGTCATCAAGAACGGTAGTGACAAGGTTCCAAAGCAACTGGCACCGTGGAATTCCGCGCCATTCAGCCTTGAACCAAAAGTCTTCAGCGTCTCGCTGAGAGTATTCAAGTCAAAGTTGTCTAGTTCGACAGCAGCATAAATCTTAAATTTTTGGAATCCTATTTCGTAGACGGAAGCAGTTTCGCTGAGACGATCAACGACTACTGCGCCATCACTTGCGGGGCGATGGTTCACGATGCTGAAGAAGAGCTTGTCGCCGTATTCAATAGAACTCAGATAAAAACTGTGCGAATCTGGACCAAGTTCAGCGCTCATATCCATGTCGAAGGCTTCCTTCCCGTCGTTTGCCAAAAAGCAATCCGCATATGAGGGGCAGATCCGAATCGCTGTATTGTCGTCCGAGTTTCGGAAGTAGACCCATCGTCCCGAGCGACCACGGAAATAGTGGTCTTGGTCCTTGAAATACTCTCTCACCAAACGGTTGCCAAGCTCTGTGGCAATATCGAGCCTTTGGCTGCAGTAGAATCGAGCGCCTACAGGGCCTTCAAGTTCTTTTTGTTTTGTCCAATCAAAAAGGCCATCGAAAGTGATGTGAGAATTGCTGCCAGAAATTTCGAGAACGTCAAAACGCTTGAGGTCGTCGTCCGCAACTTGACAGTCCGTCTTCGGTGCAACTAGTTCACGCACGGTCGGCAGTCTCAGGAAGAAGCTTGAAGACAACGCGTTGTATTCACTTTCCGACTGTTTTCGATTTCGACCAGATAGATCGAGCTGACGAACATCAAACGGCTCCAGCATAGCGACAAGTTTCTCCTCTCGTGGATAGTGTCCATGGAATGCCATTTTATCAAGAGAGACGCCCTGTCCAGAGAGCCAGTCATACAAATTCTCAGCGTACCAAAGCCAATACTCTTCCAGGCTCACTTCCAATGTTTGAATCCGAAATCCGCGAAGGAAATATATCCATAGCCAGCTTAGAGCTTGGGCGACATCAAGATGTCGTATCAGAACCTGTACTCGATCGGATTTCTTCGTGAGAAAAATTCCATCAATAATCTCACAATCAGCATTCCTCTCAATTTGCCAATCGAGCCTATTGATTTTGATTTTGAAGGCTTTTCCAGCTCCCACATTGATTCCGATCGCTTCCTCCGAGCCGAAGATGTCGAAACGAAAAGCAATGTTGATCGAAGACCGAATTCGGCATTCATTTTCCTTGACGAAGTGATTGATATTGCGCGAAGTACGCAAAAGCCTCGCAATAGAGCGAAGCGGCAAATACTCAACAACGCCAAGGAGGAGATCCGGCTCGCCGAGGAGCCACGGGAGCATCACGGCGGTGTGAATGAAAGGGCAGGACCAGTCAACAGCCGCGTGTCTTCACCCGCTGCGCGCGGCCCTGAATCAAGGCCGGCTCTTCAAAGAAAGAGTGAGAGAGAGAGAGAGAAAGATGGCGGAGGAGACAGCCATCGCTATTTCATAGCTAGTCAACGAGGACTGGATCAGCGTGATTCTTTATTGCTCGCTTATGAAAACTCCGAGACAAAGGTGCAAACACCGTAGAGTTCCATGGAGCAGTCCACGTTGACCCATCCATCATAATTGTATGCGTAGGCAGCGCAGTTGGCCTCAGGGGTCTTGTTAGGAAAGCCCGCTACAGGAGTTTCTTTCGTAGAAGAAATGCATACGAGCCCATCTTGTGTAGTTTCCTGTGCTATTTATCCATTTGAAGTCGGCGTCAACATCTTCTAGTTAAAGTCCAATCCAGAGCAGGCCCTCATTCTGTGTAGGCGGAGAAAGGGCTGAAACTAAAATAGTAAAAGGGGCAGCAAACCAGAAATAGCCGTTGACTCCAAAGGATTCTCGACGGCAACTAGATAGGCCGTCTTATTGTAATGGTGCTCACCATGCAAGCAGCGATATTGAGTCTCGTTAAAGTTTCTCTTGTCATCCGTTAGCTAAACTCAAGCTATGGGTTTGCAAGCAATCACCTTGTAAGAAATTCTGTCTCATCGTCGTTGCATCTGAAATTAAAAAAAGAAAAGCTTCAAATGCCTTGAGCAAACGCACAGAATTCCCGCTGGTATGGTCGACCGAGTTGTTAGCGGTGGTCGTGGAGTAGTTGGTCCAATGAACTCAGCGCAAAGATATCTTCGCTCCGTTGCGCAATCGGTTGCCAGCCAACTGCCACTCGAAGTATCGAGAACAGCGCACTGTAACGGCGTCGCGCGAACATGCGGCTCGTCTGTTCTTCCTTGCTGCACTTCAGCAAAGAACGATCGCCGTTCATCATAGCCCTTGAAGACCAAAGCGTCCAGCTGATACAGAAACCCGACGTCAGGTGGAGTTTTCGTCGAAAGGCTAAACGTTGAATTTGGAAGAGCAAGGCGGCTCAAGGACGTTGCTGAAACTTTCAGAAATCAGAACGAGTTCCCACATCTGCCAGAGAGATCCACTGTAACAAGAGTCGTATTCGGAAGGTAAGCGAATTTGGCCGTCGCGTCGATGTAAGAGTTATTTCTGGAAAGAAAAAGCATTTCAAGCCTCAGAGACAGCAACCTTTCAGTCGAGAAGACAACCACAGAGAGATGACCTTCCTTGTCGTAAATGTCGGACGAGAAGAACGGATCGTCTGAATAATACTGGCTGAGAATTGTCCGTAATCTGAATCTTTTCCTAAGAGATTGCTCAAGACCAACATCGTGAACTGGTTTGTGATCACTTTTGTGCACTTTCCGAAATCCTCTTCAGCAAGAAGAAGAATGGTATTCGTGAACGTTTCCGTGCTGCTCACATAATCGTCAGCCGCAAACGGCCGACAACCATAAAGAACGGCGTAGATGTTTAGTCCAGTTGTTGTGTGGTTCAGGTAGTCCGCATAACGTTTGGCAAATTCAAGTTGCTAGGCAATCTTTCCACTAGTTTTCAGAGTCTTACATCACGAGTGCTGCCAAGAGTGGCGCTTACAGAAGCATCGATCAGGAGAAGCACGGCGATAGGCTTGCGACGTGGACCATATGAGATTGTTTCTAGACAAGTAAATAGACAGATAAAGGAACTAACGTGCTGTTGTGAAAGCGGTTGTCGGGCCTAACGTTGTCGTCCATGGAGTGGCTGAAACAGCTATGAGTCAAAAAAAGAAAAAGACGTACTCGTCGGTGCTGGCGTAGTGGGACGAACTGAAAGCCCATTGTAGAAAGTAGTTCGACTCACTGAGCTTTGAGTAGTTCGACTTTGAACCGTCTATCCACTGCCACGTCCCGTTGCTTCCTGCGTCTTGGTAGAGCCCGATGTAGACCTCAGGGATTCCGAGGATGCTCAAGGCATCTGAAAACTCATTGACAGCTTCAACTTACCTGAAAGATTTGAATTCGCAGTCTCATCTAGAATTGAATATAGTTGTCCTCGTCCAGCAACGCCACATATTTGAGAGGCAAGCAGGAAGTTTTGAGTGAGAGGCTCATTTGACACGCGGACACAATGTTCGGCGTCGAATTTTTGCGGGATGTTGTGGTAGAAATCATTAGAGTCGTCGCAGCGCTCATCCTGCTGAAGGCTGAGCCCCACCAGCAAAAGAACAATGACAAGATGGCGGGTCCACATGAGATGAACTGGGTGGAATCTCGTTGCCTTGCATGCCACCTCGTTTCTTATCAAACATCAGGCGAGTTCTCATGACCATCTTGTAGACCGGAATCGTCCACAGTCAGATTTCCCGAAGGCCTGGGAGTTCTGTGGGATGACTGCCTTGCCAACGTTTATTGCCTTTTCCAAAAGTCAAATTGCTTCTTGATCAAAGTAGCAAACGCCATAATGAGGAAGACCGCATTCCACGTTTACCAAGCCTTCGACGTTGAAGCGGTACGCGACGCAGTCGGCTCCTGGTGCAATGCGGGGGTTGTATTCTGGCAACGTTTAATTTGGGGGTCACAACTTACTGCTCCAAGGTCGATAGAATGTGATGTCAGATTCATTCGGATCGAAAAGCGTTTGAACCCATTCAAAACTTTTCAAGTACGTTGTTGAGTTGTAGTTTCCGTTGGCTTTGATACGATTCAGCCCGGTCCAGAATCCATCGTCGGAGCCGATTTTCTTTTCATACGCGGCTTGAAAGATCAATGCAACTCAAAGCTCTCGAACCTTCAATGGCGGCTACCTCCATCGTACTCTCGAGGACAACGAGATGTGCCTCACCGAACCCGACCCATTTTGAATTCTGACAATCACTTTCGGCGGAGACGAAATCGGTCGCTTTTGCAGTCAGCTGAAACCTACATATCTGATGCAACTTCTCGACATACCCGGTAGCAGCGTTTGTCATTCAGTCGTAGATCACTCCATGGGTCGGGGCATCTGCAAAGCCGGACTGCTATCAATTTGAAGCAACGAACTCGCGATAAGTTGCAGGCGACGGGGTCGGCGTTGAGTAGAGGTCCTCGGCACAAATCGACAGCCTCTCTTGACCACACTTCACGGGCAGCCAGTCACCATTTTGTCCACTGATGATGGCACAATAGTCGTCATTTCCCATGTCTCTCGTCAAAGGTCGAGAAGGAAGCTCATCAGATAAGCCAAAGGGGCAGAGAGCTAGTGATTCGTCATAGCCTTCAAAGACGGCGACATCAAGAGGCCGCATGGTGGTGCAGTTTTCCGGCAGTGTGGTGAGGTTTTGCAGCCAGACACCATAGGTAGAATCCGGAAGTGCAACTTGGAATAGAGTCGTTGCTAGCATGTTTGATTTGAAGTTCATCAGCATAACACTTACGAATACTCGCGATGTTGACGGGAATGAACACAGAATCGTGCTGCTGACTTATATTCTTCCGAAAACTGTGAACTGCATCATCAATTGTAGCGTTGTCACTAAAATGTCTTTGGAATTCCCTAAACGCCCACTTTAAAGCTGAGAAGACGACGACGGCCAGTCGAAATTGGTGTCCTCCATTGTATAGAGGAGATTTAAAGATCGGATTGGAAGAATAGTAAAAGCGTTCGACTTGTCCGAGGACACTAAAGGGACATCCAAACGACCGAGAAAGAGACAAACCTCGAAAAAGCCTCGCCACGCATTGGCAGACAATTCTCTTCATACTGAGTTCGCGCCAGATACAGTTGCTCTTGGAAGTCTTCAAAGTTCGTCGTGTAGTTGGGGAAGTTTGCGCCGATGTTGCAACCGTAGTGGAAAACGAGTAGGTTGACCTCCTCGCTGCGATATGTCACATACCTGGCATACGCCTCGACGAAAAGGAATTGCTAAAACGGGTGGTCATCATGCCTGCATTCGAAAACAAACGGCATTGATCGTGTTCTTATTCGCGCTGACAGAGCCGTCGATAGCGAAAACGATGACAATAGGCTTCCTCATTGAGCCCCAAATTGGACTTGCTAAGAAGAGTTAGAAGCTGAAAGCCAAAACGTCTCACTTGTCGGAGGCGTTGTTGTTTGTGTCGTCGTCGGAGTCGTTGTTGGTGGCACTGGTCTAAAGTGCAAACTGCCGTAACAAACTTACAAGTTGGTGGAAATGGCTCTGGAATGTGACGCAATGAATACGAAACTAAGAACTCTTACGAGTATGATTAATTGAGGAAGTGCCGCCGTCGACCTAAGCCCATTTTCCCTTGGAAGTTCTATAGAGACCGATGTAGGCGTCCTCGAATCCAGACGACTTCAAGTACTCTAAAGCTTCCAATCAGAGTCATCTCTTTAACTTGCCTGAGATCAGTCCATTGTCATCGTTGTTGGTAATCCTCACCAGACTCCCACCAAGAAACAAAGTTTTGCATTTCTCATCTGCGTCGGCAAAGTTGGAACTCTCTTTTGAGAGGTGAAAACAATGAGTGCCATTGGCAGACAAGCCGATGCTAGTGAAATTGGCAATGATTGAACAGTTTCTGGGTTCATCAGCCAGAGCTTGAGGCAGAAGAATGAGAAGAACGAAGAGAATCATTGCTGCCGAGGACTTTCACAAAGCCGCGACGCGACCGTGTCTCTTATCATCCGTTCGAAGGGAAGTCCTCACCGCGGGAATTACAACTCGTCAAACCAGCTGTTGCCACGCGTCAGTTAGCCTCTGGCGAATCGCCGTTTCTACACCGTCAAGGTGTGAGACGCTAGGACGGAAGAGAATACGGGACCAAGGAGAACGAGAAGACAATGCCCCACTTCGTTTTAACTGCAGCATGACTGGTGTTTTTTTGCATCGTTTCATTGCTCCCTTGAACCGAATCCGCATCGGTGTTGCTGACGTTTCCTTTGCCCCTCAAACTCAGCGTCGAGCACGCGTAAGCCGCTAATCTCAATATCATTCGTCGTGCGAAACGTGCTTATCGACAAATTCAGGCGAGTCTAAGAGTGTTGAAAAGGTTATGACTGGTCAGTACAGCTTGTCTTGTAAGTTCATTGTTTGTCGCAAAAAGCTACATAAATGAGCCAGAAGGACGTCTACAAGAAGTCGATGGCCATCAAAATCACGATGAGAGCGATCGGATGAGCATGATTGAAAAGGGGCTGCGTCGATTTTGCCATGGCTAAACAAGAATTGCGAAGTTGTGATCGCCTTGCGCACCAGTGGAACCCGAGACCTCGTAACGAATGAGATATTCGCAGTTCTCACAAAATACGGAAAACAGTGATGAACGCAATTTACTTGTCACATACGTCAACGAACTTCCCGCAAGCAATGTCCTAAGGAACGTTCTTAGTGTTTCAGCAGTTTTTCTCACCTGTTGTCTACGTCGTAGTCCATTTTTATGCGAGCATCACCAAGAATACCAATGATTGAAAACGTCACATTGTGCGATGATTGAACTTCCACCACAGCATTGCACTTAAACACGGTTCAAAAGCCTCAAAACCTCACCTCGTCGAAGCATCTTCGAGACACGCCAAATGCTCCGAAGTTTTGCGACATCAAAAGACCGCCAGATTTCGAAAAAGTTGAAATTGTGGTTTCGTTGCGATCTGAGATCTGAAGCGTGAAACATGGCTGACCTCTTTTGGTGAGCATCAAAGAAAACGGCTCTTTGCAATTCTTCAGAAGAAGCGTAAAAATGTCTTGAACGAGCACGACAAATGCCATGGTGGTTGCTTCACCGCGGCGTAGGGCAATTAATAACTGTGCATGTCCCGTTTCGAGGCCCGAATAGACATCTACATCACAAGGAATCTGAGGAATCTGGAGCTTTTCAGGAACTGTGCCTGATCAGGATAGTAGAAATTGACAAGCTCCCAACCAAGGGCAAAAGTGTACGAGCAGTTCTCGCCAGAAACAGTTGGTTCGACTAAAGATCGCAAAAAACGTGAGCTCGTCGTCGAGTTCTTCAGCACACATCGTTTCGTTGACACTACAACACGGTTTTGAATGATTTGAGAACACACATGAAAACGGTGACAAAGAGAAAATATCATCAGGATGTGTGGCTGGAAGAAGTTGATGAAAGGAGAGCGAGCCGGTAAGCAGCAGAGGCGGCGCGAGAATGTTCGGAAGTGTCGTGCATGGAACTCTTCATGGAGGACTCATTATCATGAGACGCAAACCTTCGAAACAATTGTTGCCCCAGCTTGTTGTTCTGCAAGAGCAGCGTGCTTTGTTCGGTGGTTGCTCTTGTTCCACCGCCTCGACAGAAGACTTGCAACTCAATGTGAGAATGTGACGCAAGTACTTGAACTGCTTTTCCTAAAGCTTTCCCACCGATGAAGTCTTTGACCAACCTTCACCAATGAATGCTGCCGAGATCAACAATTTTGGATTTGTTTCGTCGAGAAGGATAGTGGAATCAAACGCATAAGGATCAACTGAAGAGGAACCGATAAAGTAGTTCCAAACTTGGCGTAATTGAAAAATTTAGTTTCCACGCTCGTGCGATCGACATCCGCGCGTTTTCAAGAGCAACCCCGTAGAGAAGGTCGTCGAAAAGCATCGGTCCGCTTTGCAGAGTGAGGAGAAGCTACAATCTGCAAACTTTGTGTATGCTCAACCCCATCATCCAGCATGCAGAGGTCGCGGGTTTCGAGGCCAGCAAAGTCAAGAAGGCCCGAAGTACTTGTCCAACTGCAAATCGTTAAAACGAATTCAGTAAAAAAAATTGCAATTTCACCTTGATAGGAAGACGTCGTTCGTGTCGTTGTTCCAATACAACGTTAAAGTGTCTCCCGCGCCAAGAAAGCCGCCTGCCTCGAAGCAGACAAAACTCCAAGAAGGAAGTGACACCTACATAAATAAGAAGGATTCGTCTGCATTAGATGTGAGAAACGGACAATACAAGTGGTGAGTGTTCTATAGCAGTAAGCATCTGGATAGTTTGGACTTGTTACGGTGTAAGAATGCGATTCATCGGCCACCGTAATCACGTAGTTGTAGTAGTCGGTGCAATCTCAACAAAGAAATACACGAATGTAAGCTCACTGATGAGCTGAGCGCGCACTCTCAGACCACCCAATGCCATCGTTTCGTCGGTCTTCAGTCTCAGCGACAGAGCATCGTTTCGATTTGATGGTGGATCGTACATGTACAGCAAGTACGTCGGACCACTAGGCACACAATAGTATCCAGCAGAGCGGTTTTGACTGCGAATTCTTGAAATCAAAAATTCCATTCACCAGAGAGTGGTGGAGCCATTGACCAAGAAAGAGAAGATGTCATTTGCGAAGGCGTCGAAAAAGGTGAGACTTTCCAGACTGATAAACTCAACAGTAATTCGTAGCTCGAAGCGCCCTTGGGCATAATAAGGAGCGTAGTCCAAAGTTCGTGCTAGAAGCCACTCGCAGTTCTGTTACTCTTCAGCGCATTTTGATTTCAAATACCAAATTATTCGGGTACAGCTGCTTTCCAGAGTCGAAGCGGATGTCGAAGAGGAGCCCTTCGGTTATGTTCGAAACAACCAGGCTGGTGCAGTCAGCAGGTTTTCCTGAAAGAAAAATATGCCGGAAAAAGCAGAAAACCGGCAATTTCAGCAGTTGAAACCGTCACAACGAGGCTTGCAGGGTGGTTGTTGCCAGCAAAGTAGTCGTAAAAGACTTCCAACCGCTTTGCTTTTTGTACGACGAGCATATGAACATCAAGCCCATCGTCGCTGATATTTCTGAAACGTTCTAATCATGAACATCTTCCACTACTCTTTGCGATAAATCGTAGCGACTCCGTCAAAACTAAGGGCCAAAGCCTCATCGAGGAAGCTTGCCTGGGGCAACCACATGTCAATTCGAACCTGTAGGGTTCGTGAGAAATTCTGACGACAATCTTGCCTTTATCATCATTTCCTGCGCAGCTTCAAAGGTCCAAGCACATCGGTAAGGGTCCATGAGGGATCGACGAAAGGGTGACGCAAGGTATGCTTCATCAGCATCCCAAACTGTTGTTAGCCGATAAATGTCGCCTGCTTCCAGGGGAATTTGTGTTTCGTTATTGGGGCACGGCTTATTGATATCCTCTGCAAAGTCTTCATTGAAGAAACTGGTGCTACCAAACAGCTGGAATTCCACCACGAATCCAGCCCAATTGCCGATGAACTCCGTGTATTGTGGAATGTCCACGATGACACTGCTTGTGTCATTGAAGAGATAGAGATGATCACAGTCTCCATATTGGCATGGTGATGTACTTGAGAACGAAGAGCTGAAAGAATTGGCGTTGTCGGTAAAGAAGTGACTCACAATGTTTCGCGATACTCGTCCAAGAAGATCGAGTACTGAAAGCCGTCAGCAATATGAGCGTGAATGAGAATGAAGCGAAGCCCACCAGAAGTAAGACTCGGCAGCTAAGCGTTTCGGTTTCATACCGTCTTTCTGCTTACGGTAATCTCCACTCGGCAATCATAAGGAGTCATATTCTGCGATGCAAACGACAACGGATAGCCGGCAGAAATGTAGCGAAAAGGCTAAAAACAATGCCAAGCAATTTCATTGCAAACCTGAAAGGCGGCCAACTCTTCAGTTAGATCCAGCACGGCTTCATTAGTACACTCGATTGTTTTGAATTTAGCGCCCCAAGTCGATGGAATGAGGAGGGCATAGAAAACGTGAACTGAGAGCATTGAAGTGACTGCAAGACACTCCGTCGCAGCACAATCGTTTATCACTGAGCGTTTCGTTCTGCCTTCGTCGCCGGCTCAGAAATGCGCTTTTCGCACGAGTCAGACATGAAAATTTACAAAGTCGTCACATTTTGATTGATATCATCACTTCCGGCTGACATGAATTCTTCATCAAATGTAATTCTTCATCGGGAAATTTTTTTATTGCATTCAGATGTTGCTGACATAGTAGCAAATACCAAAGAGTTGCATTGCGCAGTCGAGATTGATCCATGCGTCATAATTGTACGCGTATGCGGCACAGTTCGCCCCTGTGGCGTTAGTTGGAAAACCCGCTATACAAACTTCCAGCTGTACAGTAACTCTTACGGGCCCATCTCGTATAGCTTCCTGTGCCACTGATCCACTGAAACGCCTCCGTCTCAGAATCACGACGAAGTCCTATCCAGAAGAGGCCTTCATTGTTGAAAGGACGAGAAACTACTGAAATCTCAAAGCTCATGAGGAAGTAAACCAAGGCAAACCTGAAACTGCGGTCGATTCAAAGTAATTATCTAAAGAAACAAGATTTGTGCTGTGGAATTCCGTGCTGCTGTCCACGCATAGAATCTGCGCCTCATCAAATTCCGCTCTACTCTCAGTTAGCTGCAAAAGCCATTTGCAGATTAAACAGATAGCTGAAACCTTGTAGCATTTGTGGTTATTTAGCGCAAAGAAGTAAGACTCGCCAGCGTTACATCTATAAGAGAAAAATTTGCTAAATCTGCACGTTTAACTCACAAGGGACCGTACGGCACTCGCGTCGTGTGCGGGGAACCAGTAGTTGTGGCGCCGATGTATTCTGCACAAAGTGATCTCTTATTTGCGCTACAGTCTGAGGTAAGCCAGTTTCCAGTCGCGGTCTCCATGTAAGCGCACAGACTGCCGTCTTCTTCTTCATCTCGTCGATGAGGCGATCCAAATTTGCTTTCTCTTGAATAAGCCAGTTGTGGACGAGTTTCATCATAGCCTTTGAAGATCAGAGCGTCGAGATCATCACGGAACTTATTATCAAGCACATCTGTCGTGGACAGACTGTATGACGAATTGGGAAGCGCCAGTCGGCTTAGAGTCGTAGCTGAAAACTGTTTAATGCTGTTTCGCTTACATCTTCCAGAAAGATCCACTGTTATCAAATTTGTGTTCGGGAGGTAGCTATACGTCGGCGCTGCGTCAATGACGCTGTTGTTTCTAAGAACCAGAGCTCGGGACCGGACAGATTTCTACCTTTCCGTGGAGAAAACAACGACAGAGAAGCGTCCCGCTGCGTCGTAAACATCTGAGGGAAACGTTGGATCTGTTGAATAGTAGTTGTTTAGAATTGTTCGTAGCCTAAATTCTGCTCTCCACCATAGGTATGCATAAAACGTTACAATGTGAATTGATTGGTTGTAACTTTGGTACAACTCCCAAAGTCTTCCACAGTAAGACTGATCACACTGTTAAGAAAACTATCGATATCATGAACAAAGTCATCCGCATAGAAAGGCCGACAACCATAGAAAACTGCAAAGACATCCAGCTGTCTTGTCGTGTGGCTAAGGTAGTCCGCATAACGTCTCGCAAATTCAATTTGCTAGAGAGTTATCAAGCGATTATAATTCGGCTTACATCTCGTGTACTTCCAAGTGTAGCACTAACGGAAGCGTCTAGGACAAGAAGAACAGCTACTGGCTTTCGTGGAGGTCCATAGGAGACAGTGGCTAAAATACATCTTCACAAAATTGTTTGCAAAGACGCACAAGTTCCCGGAAGAACAGTTGTACTCACTGTTGACGCTCTTGTTGTAGCGGCTAAACAGATAATATTCAAAGTGCGGTTATTTACGTGTTGTCGAGATAGTTGTAGGAAGGACTGCAAGAAATTGCATCATAAATAAACAAAACGCTTCTCTCACTGAGCTTCGAAAAGTTGTACACTGATCCGTCGAGCCATCTCCATTCACCAAACTCGTCTTCGTGCAGTCCAATGTATACCTCCTCATATCCTCGGCCACTCAAAGTATCTTGAAATCTTGCATTTTTGGGTAAAATTAACAGAAAACCTGCGAGATTTGTGTTTGCAACTTCGTTCAGAATTGAATAGAGTTCTCCACGACCGAGAGAACCACAAAGCGTTGAAGCTAGGAAGAAGTCTTGTGTAGCTGAAGATACACGGATGCAATGGTTGCTATCGAAGGTCTGGGCAATGCTTTCGAAATTAAAAGGCGCTGTATTGCATTGGTCGTCCTGCTGCAGCGAGAAGTCGAACAATAGTAAAACAACGACAGGACCGATTGCCCTCATGGGACGAGTTGGTGAACACTGCCGTCAGTGGGCTCCGCACCTCTTATCAAATGACGCTCCCTCTCCTCCAAAGCCTCGTAAATGTTCACTAACCCAAGACTAATTTCTGGAAGGCACGGGAAAGCTTTGCCCTTACTGATCAGTCTTTATTCATTCCATACAATACAGTTAGATCGAATCTTGATTGTAATAGCAAACACCACGATATTGCCGCCCGCAGTCCACATTCACTAGACCGTCGTCGTTGAAACGATAAGCGACACAGTCGGCCCCTGGAGCAACACGAGGATTGAAGTCTGCAAAGAAATCATTGAGTTCCACAGCCTCACCGCTCCATGGCCGATGCATTGATGTATCCGGCAAAGAAGAGTTCAAAACTTTGTGAATCCAGTGAAAGCTGCTAGCATAGTTGGTGCTTGTGTAGTTGGTGAGATCGCCATTAGCAACTATTCGGCTTAAACCAGTCCAATAACCGGCTTCCAGGCTGCTACCAAAAGTGGCTGCAAATTGTGATGGTTTCTATGAAGCACTGTCACTCACATCGTATGGTATCGACTTCCGTTGGACTTTCGAGAAGAATGAGATGAGCAACGCCGTAGCCGACATAGCGCGAATTTTGACAGTCGCTTTCGGCCGTCACAAAATCCGTAGCAGCATTTGTGAGCTAAATGCGCAAATGAAAATGATATTCCGGACTTCGGAGAACCTACCCGATAGCATCTTTTATCATTGAGGTTGAGGTCGGTCCATGTTGTTGGGCAACTGTAATAGTGTTCTGGCAAGTAAAGCAACGCACGGAGGATACGTTAGTGGAGATGGAGACGGTGTAGCAAGGAGATCTTCGGCGCATATCGACAAACGAGATTCGCCACATTCAACTTGCAGCCAGTTTCCGGAATCAGCGCTAATGACGGCACAATAATCGTGATCTCCCAATTCTCTCGTTAACGGTTGCGATGGCAGTGAAAATTCGTTGGCAAAACCAAAGTTGCATTGAGCAAGGACATCGTCATCGTAATCACGAAAGACCGCTTCATCAAGCGGCCGATAGGTTGTGCAATTATCGGGCCTGGAAACGAGTTCCTGCAGCCACAAACCATACGAAGAATCAGGCAGGGCTATTTGCGACAGCGTTGTTACTAAAAGAGTGGCATCAAGTTCAGACAAATTGACTCACCAGTATTTGCGATGTTTACGGTTATGAAAACGGAGTCATTCAATTGGGTAAGATCCTTTCTGAAGCTATCCACTGCAGCATTAATTGTGGCATTGTCACTGAAAAACGTTTTCAGTGCACATCAAACAAACTTCAATGCGGAAAAGACGACCATCGCAAGACGGGTATTGTGCCCTTCTTGATAAAGTGGCGAAGGGTAAATGGCTGAGGGTGAGTAGTAGAATCGTTCGGCTTGTCCAAGGAAACTGCGCAGAACTGGAAAGATTCTGCCTCTTCAACCAACCTCGAGAAGGCTTCTCCTCGCATAGGAACGCAAGTTTCTTCATAGGTAGATTGGACATCGGCTAGCTGAACGAGAAAGTCTCCGAAACTTGTCGTGTAGTTTCGGGTAAAGAGAGATCCATAATTGCAGCCATAGTAGAAAACAAGAAAATTAACATCCTCACTGCGATGTGCAACGTAATTTGCGTACGCTCTAACAAAGCGGAATTGCTGAAACTCTAGACTCATTGAAGCGTCAAACCGCGTCGATGGCGTTCTTTGTCGCAAACACGGAACCATCAATAGCAAATATGAGTACAATGGGCTTTCGTGGTGTTCCCCATGACGGTGTTGCTAAAAAGGCAGGCCTCTGTACGATTTCATTGCATACTTGGAGTGGTCGTGGTGGTCGTTGTGGGTGTCGTTGTCGTCGGCGATGCTAAATCTGAGCTAGGGGGACTTGAGACTCACGTGTAACCAAGGGCTCTAAAAACGAATAAACGAACACGTTTCTTACGGAGCTTATAGATTGGCGAGGATCCGCCGTCGATCCAACTCCAGTTCCCGTTGTTCTTTTGATAAAAGCCGATATACGCGGAAGTGAAATCTGTGTATTCAGGGAATCGAGCCTGTAGATAAACTGTAACAATGGTGAGTTAATCAGTTTATTTCAATAAGCTTCTCACCATGGATCATCTCGTTGTCATCTTCGCTTGTAATTCGCACCAATGTTCCGCGGCCATTAACCTCGCATCTTTCTACCGCTTCGGCGAAGTTTGTTTCGTCCTCCGAGATTCGGAAGCAATAGTCCCCAGACTGTCCAATAGTCTTGAATCCGCTTATATCTGAGCAGTCTGGTGGATCCTGCGCGACGACCGTCGATGAGAGAATGACAAGTGTCAGCCAGAAAAGCATAGCAGAGAGTTCGAGAACGCTGAGGGTGCGACCTCGTCGGTGTTATCAGAGAGGAGCGGGAAGGCAATTCGCAAAATTTATGACCAACGAGCCGCCAAGTACCGCGTCATCGTCGCCGCCGAACAAGCCTCCCGAAAGGTGTGACAAGGGCGTCGGCCAGAGAAAAGGGGTTTAGGAGAAGCAACCAGAGCAGTTCGCGACACTTGACCAATTTTAGCGGTACTTCACATTCCATCTCGACACTTTGCGCCACGAACCTTTATGAGTTGTTCTCACAACAATAACCGATCAAACGTGGCCCCTCTCTTCCCTTCTCTCCGTTCTCCTACAGCTTCTGCAGCGAGAAATTGGAAGGAGGGACCAACTCGCTAGTGTTGTACGTCTTCGTTTCCCGACACGAATTTTATAACTGCACAGTGGACGAGCAGATTCCAAAGAGTTTCATTGAGCAGTCCACGTTGATCCATCCATCGGAGTTGTACGCATAGGCGACACAGTTGAATCCGGGTGCAGCCGTTGGATAACCGGCTAAGAAGTGTGCTTTGTCTCACGGATTTCCTTACGGGTCCATCTCGAGAAATTCCCCGTACCATTGATCCATTTGAAATCGTCTGTCTCGGTGGCTCGCCGAAGCCCAATCCAGAACAGGCCTTCGTTTGTCAGAGGTTGCGACACGACTGCAACATTTACAAAAAAAATCAGTCAACTAACCAGCGACGGCTGTGGACTCTAATGGGCTTTGAATTGTCACTAGACTTGGGATGCGCCAGAAATCGTTGCATTCAGCCTGTGCTGCGTCAAAGGTTCCTTTAGTTTCAGTTAGCTAAACTCCTCATTTCGCTCTATCGAATCGAAAACTAACCCTGTAGCATTTGCTATTGTTCAACGGTAGAAACTCAGACTCGTCTGCGTTGCAACTAAAGAAAATTCTGTGATACTTCGGGAGAAGCTTAACCCACTATTGGGCAAATGGTTGCCTTGTTGTTCGCGGAGGTGGCGCTGTTGTAGTCGCGCCAATGAACTCCCCGCAAAGTGATCTCCTCTCTGCGTCACAGTCGCTCACAAGCCAGTTTCCACTAGCAGTTTCAAGGGTAGCGCATTGTACGGCTGTAACTTGAACATGTGGCTTCTCCGTCTTCTTTTTGTCGCCAAAGCTCGTTAATCTCTCATCGTAGCCCTTGAACACCAGGGCGTCCAGTTGTTGAAGAAAATCATTATTCAGGACGTGTCTGGTTGCAATGCTGTACGTTGAATCCGGAAGAGCCAGACGGTTCAATGTCGTGGCTGAAACGTTTTCAAGATGTTGCTTTGAGCTACTTTGTCCGGAAAGGTCCACAGTGATGATGGCTGTATTATCTAGGTGGTAGTATTTGTGAGCCTCGTCTATGAGCGTGTTGTTTCTTAGACAAGAAACCGTAATGGCGTAAAGTTGAAGATCAACCTTTCCGCTGAGAAGATGACAACGGAGAGCCGATGACCTTGATCATAGAGCGGCGACTCAAACACTGGATCTGTCGAGTAGTAGTTGCTCAGAATTGTGCGCAATCTTAAAGTGACAAATGTTACTTTCACTTACTAAACACCTACAGTGCGAACTGATTCGTTGTCACTTTTGAACACTTGTCGAAATCTTCTTGAGCCAAAGGGAGAACATTGTTGAGGAACGCATTTGCATTCTGCGCATAGTCATCGGCGTAGAAGGGACGGCATCCATAGAAGACAGCGGAGAAGTTGATTTCCTGTGTGGTGCGGCCGACGTAATCAGCATAGCGCTTGGCAAATTCCAATTGCTAAAATTCTCGCGAAAATCTGCCACTTGAACGAACGTCTTGAGTGCTGTCTAGAGTGGCACTAATGGAAGCGTCGAGGAGGAGAAGGACGGTAATGGGCTTGCGAAGTATTCCGTATGTGGTCGTAGCTAAAATGTTAAAGCTACTTTCAAGAACTTACAGCTAGGAAGGACCGTGGTGCTTATTGTAGCTAAAAACGAAAATAACGCACATTAGGAAACGTACTTGTCGGTGGAGGGGAAAGGACTGAAAAAGAACTTGCATAAAAGATTCATTTCAGACTGACGCTTTGTGAAGTTATAAGGAGCCCCGTCGATCCACTTCCATGTTTCATCTTCGAAGTCTAAGTACAGCCCGATGTACACTTCGGGGATTCCACGCCCGGCCAGGGCATCTAAACACCGTCATGTTGCTCAAGTTTCAAAGCCAACCAGCGAGAATGGAATTTGCAGTTTCATCAAGAATTGAATAGATTTCGCCTCTTCCAATGCTGCCGCAAATAGTTGAGGCCAGATAGAATTGCCACTCGTTTTCTGACACCCGAACACAGTGATTGCTGTCAAATATCTGAGGGATAGCTTCGTAGAGAATTGGAGAATCGTCGCATTGATCATTCTGCTGTTGAGCCAAGTTGAATAGTAAGACCAGAACTATTGGTCCGAGGGCCCGCATTGAATGAGTGGATTTCACAAAAGAGAAAACTCTCGTCCCCTTATCTCTCGCCGGACCTAATTCACTGCTTTGCTCATTGTAAATGTCTGCCAGTGCACCAGACGTTTTATGGAAAATTAATGGCGATCTTTTGGGAAGGTAGAGAAACATTCAATGATGTATGATCGGACACATTTTCTGCGCCTCCTTTATACGCCCATCGTTTGTCAAAGTTTAGTGCGCTTCTCGAAAGTCAAATGGAGTCTTGATCAAAGTAGCAAACACCACGGAATTTATGTGCACAATCCACGTTGACCAATCCAAAAGCATTGATGCGGTATGCAACGCAGTCAGCTCCCGGACCCATGCGAGGATTGAACTCTAGAAACGCTCCAGTATTCTAACTTCGCTTACGACTCCAAGGTCGATAGAGTGTAACATCTGGCCAAGAGGGATTTAGGAGAGCATAGATCCATTCAAAACTTGTTGAATAGTTTGCGCTGGTGTAGCTGATGAGATCACCATTGGCGTTGATTCGATTCAATCCAGTCCAAAAGCCGCTGTCTAGATTGCTGCCAAAATTCTCTGCGAGTCTTTCCAGGCACAAACTGATTCTTTAAGCATACCTATGATGGCGTCGATTTCCACGGCACTCTCCAGGATAAGAAGGTGCGACACTCCGAATCCGACGTAGATTGAGTTCTCACAGTCACCTTCGGCCGATATAAAATCAGTGGTCGACCGCGTGAGCTATACATGACTTAACGTAGGAAAGCGAAACGCGAACTCTGTAGCATCGTTTGTCATTAAGGTTGAGGGCAGTCCACGTCGGAGGGCACCTAAACGTTTTTAATTAAAAGATGGTAAGCAAACTCGGGGTAAGTAACAGGCGATGGAGATGGTGTGGCCCAAAGGTCTTCAGCGCAGATGGAAAGTCGCTCTTCGCCACAATGCACTTGCAGCCAGTTACCGGTTTCTGCGCTAATCACGGCGCAATAATCAGCATTGGCCATGTCCCTTGTGACAGGCCGGTTGAAGTGAGAGCTGGTAAATGAATAACAGTCTTCGAGCACTTCGTCGTAATCGCGGAAAACCATTGTGTCAAGGATCCTCATGGTGGTACAATTCTCCGCTAGCAAGACGAAATTCGACAACCAAACACCGTAGGAAGAGTCAGGCATCGCCGCCTGCGCCAGGGATGTTTCTGGAGAAAAACTTCTTGAGCCTCTGAAAAAGAACATACGCGTAGCGGCGATGTTTACTGTGATAAACACCGAGTTCGGAAGGAGAGTGAGATTTTTGTGCAGTATTGCTTCCTCGATTGTTGTGTTGTTGCTGAAACTTGTTTAGTTCGAGGTTCTAGAACGAACTTCAGAGCTGAGAAAGTGATCACAGCCAGGCGAACGTTACGTCCATCATTGTACAGTGGCGATTGATAAAGAGCAGTCAGTCGGGTATTGAAGCGCTTTCGCTGGAGCGAGAAGCAACCCAAGTTGTTTAGTGGATGAAATTAAGGTCAAAAGTGGGTTCTGGCTCAGTCTCAATGCTAGGTTCAACCCTGTGATGGCACAAGTGAAAGAGAGTTCACTTTATTACACGAGAATAACCAACAACAACAAGAAAACGAGAGGGCGAACAAGGAATAGGGGAAAGCAACCGCTTTCCGCCCGAGCTCAAGCAACTCTAATAAAAAGACACGCAAGCACGAGAGGTGAACA